>JAYMSV010001017.1:0-14161 GCA_036897745.1 Erodium moschatum | reverse complement strand
TAATTATTCGGGAATTTTCAGGTACGGCTAATCTCACCGTAAGATCTTGTGGAACAAGGCCTGTGTGGGTTCTGGTTTCGGTGGGACCTACATTGACTGATTCACAGAGTCAGCTTGGAGACAATTGGACATGTAGTAGGGATTGCTAGCTTTATAGTGTGGGGTCCAGTCGTGGGATGGGCAGTGGAGGATTCGTTTGTTTGTTTGTCCGGAGATTATTGGTAATTTGAATTAGAATAAGGTCCTAAAATTGCTTGTGTCGGTTCAATGTTGCCTCAAAACTTAGCATCGTGTAAAAGAAAATGCAAAAACATGTTGTCATGCTTGTTTATAAACTTGTCGCAAATATTTATATTTATATCGTTCAAAATAAATTAACTAAAAACATTAAATATAACCACATTATGTTATAAGGGTCTGATACTATTTTAAATTTCGTCGTCAATTTTTTACTAAAAACATTAAATATAACCACATTATTTTGAAGGATCTAAAATATACTAAGAAAAAAGCTAAATGATAGTGTTATTAAACTTTACAAATAAAATAGAGTAGTTTATAACCAAAGTTGCATGGCATGAAAGTTAAGAAAGGAAATTGAAAGAGTAAAAGGCTTTATAGAAGTCGCCAATATGTTGACTATTTCCATCATTGACTGTGAGCAAATTAAGAGGCAAGTGTTGTGTCCAAAAGGGTTGATAAGAAGACCATACTAACATTATGTTGTTTTTATGTCTCTCATTCAGGACATTCTATAATTACTCTAATCAATACAAATTAGATTTCGGTTCGAGAAGTCAAATATTATAAGTCGTTTTTTAATCATTCTAGAATTTGCGCATGGATGCAATATAATATCATTTTTTTAATAAATAAGCATAGTTTAAATTATTTTGGTGCAAATACAAATGGCAACATAATAAGTAGTGTCAGTAGACAAATAAAAATGCCAAGCCAGATTAAATTCATTTTAGTGTGCTACGTCAATTGTTTTTTCAATTCTTTCTAATTTCAAAATCTTCTCTCTCACGATAATTTTAAAAGGTTATCGTCTGTGTTGTATATATGAACGAAATATTTATAATTTCAATTCTCTATTATCAGAAACTGTTGGACCAACATGTTCAGATTTTTACGCTACGTGATATGTTTTAATTTTCTACCTGGTATGTTTCTGTTGTGCGTAGGTGAATTTCGATCTTTAATAATTGGGTCACTAGTCTAGAACGCAGTGAACAGCAGGGTAATTAAAAAGCCAAAGAGAATTAGAGACTGGGTCCAAGGAGAAGGGTATTTTCGTCAACATATGTTAATTTGGACCCAAGAAACGAGTGGACCCGAGGAGCGTTGTGGTGGTAGGAATGGAGGGACGTGCGATGCAGAACACGTGTCGATGATACATCTCTGAGTCTGACACGAATCCGTGTCCTGGTTGGCGAGCGCACATACACCCGGTTGTGCAGGAGCGAGCCTTTTCTCCTATAAGGACGGCTTGATGACCGTACACGTGTACGCCCTAGATCGAGAAAGTAGAGACGTCAGCACCTTTTGACCATGGATATTCTTCTCCATTCTCGCACCATTGGTCTTGGTCCCCAAACAAAAAGTCGCTTAACAAGCATTTCAAAGCATGTTCCATGTGAATTAACAAACTTTACCAGCAAGTCTTTAATACGCCACGACGCCGTTTCGTATTGTCCTCCAATAAAGAATAGTATCCCAAAAAAAACAAACATCTTTTCTTATGACAGTCAAAAATATCCCTAAATAAATTATTATATTTACTCTTCTCAGAAACATGACATAAGAATAACTTAGTATACCAACAAGAGATCAAATAGTCAGGATTCAATACACAATATAAAGTCCATAGAGAAATGGGTTTGGAAATCAAAGCATTGCTAAAAACAGCATTCACCTGCACAAAGATCTCATAATGACATTTCTCGAGCCATAAACCACGATAAAGATCAAGTCCCAGAGACACCCTATAGCCTAACCAAACCAACGTCATCAGAACACACAAAAATCTCAACACCAAGACTTTTAAGTTCACTAAAATCCGGTATCAGATCGGATAGACTACTTCATGTTAGAGGCCAGCAAAAAATGCTTGATCTTTCCCTGTGATCCATCTGCACCTATCTATCTCGACAAAAACTTGTACATGTATTTTCCCTGTACAGGTGGGTATTTACAGTTGCAGAAGCTCAGCAGAAGAACATAGAACCCTGGACATTCTTGTGCAGTCTAGGAAGTTCAGGAACCGGGACAGCTCCAGCTGATGTAATGCCATTCTCTGCTGAATTGGTCTCTGGCAAGTCCTCAAACTTCATAAATTGTGCCATCTGTGCTGCAGCAAGGTGGGCATAACAGACAGGAGCAACTGCACACAAAGAAAACATTGCAATTATTGTCCAACATATTCATTTATTTATTGGTTAAGAAGTTAATAAAGTGGAGCCTTAGATTATACCCATTGAGACTGCAGCTGTACTTCTTTGGTACCTGTACAAAATGAATTATAAATTCAGTAAAGGGAACGCACAGCTCATTTACATCAAGTGGAAAATTTAGATGGAAAGCTTACACATATGAAAGTGATAGGACGAGATTTTGTAACTCATCAGGAGAGAAACCTATCTCATCAAGCAAGACATGATAATGTACTGGCCGAGAAGTTCCCTGTACATGTAAATTATGTTGGAAGATGACATTATGGACAAAAAAATGTATCCAAAGGCATTACGTAAAAACACAACAGACCAAAATACTTGGTCATTGTTTGGATCAGGAGTGGGAAGTTAGTACTCTCTGTCAGATTCTCTTGTATTTCATATAGACCAGGCTATTTTAGTTACAGCAAAGAGGCAACTATGGAGGTGAGAGCACCATTCCAAGACACTTTTCAGGGTGCTTCACGCGATATGTTGTCTTGTAGCTGCTTACATGTCTAATGTAGATTGTTATTACTAGACTATGGACATTAATATGCCTGCTTATGCTTCCTAATTGAAATCAGTACAGTGAATTCGCAGCTCCCTCCAAGTCAATAATTTTGGAGCCTAATCAGTTATTGATCCCTAGATAATCTCAAGATGGTAAGGCATCCAATATATATTCACTATGCCATAACAATAACTTACAAGCATCCCAGCCTGAGCACACATATAGAAATCGTAGTTTCTTGGATGCACAATTGTTGTGTCCACAATTGTCCCTGCAAAAGAGAGAAGAGTGAGAAAGAGAGGTAGCATGTATACAATAGGCATACACGAATATATAGTAACAAAAAGATGTAGCACCTGGCGGAACATTTTCATTGGAATCAGTGCGGAATAGCCTTGTGCGGTGACTCTTCTGACCCACAATCACAGTGAATTTTGGAATGTCATCCTCACCAAGATGACGGTAAGCCTGTAATGTAAAATATACCAACTCTCAAAACAGAGTATCAGCAACAGAAAAGTGAGCACGCTGATCAGAAACAAAAACAAGAAAAGAGAGCATGTGGCCACAGGTTAGTTCCAGTAGCAGTGCCAAGAGAACCTGGGATAAAATCCAGGCTCCATGCAAAATTGAACAACATGCAAGACTGAAGGATTGAGCAACCAGTGAAGTATTTGCAAGCAGATATATATTCACAGATGAGTAACCTACATACCTGTCTAGAGTTTAAGATGACAAATTCAGAAGATTAATGTGGTTACTTGAGCAGGGATTTGTATTCATTCATAAGATCTTGTCAAATTAGTATATCATAAACCAGCTTGAAGATGTGGTCAATAAACTTGGAAGTGTACAATACACAAGTTAAATGAGTACGACTAGATGTTAAAAAAATGTGCATTTGGATTACAAAATTTAAATAAAGTTTACTCTGGGAGAGAACCTTTATCATTTGCTCCAGCTCCTTGTCCAAAACTTGGTTAAATTGAGATTCGCCTAATCCATCCCTGCCATACAACACGATAACTAAATATAATGGAACCCAAACCTGAATGACCCTCATTAAAGTAATATGCAAAGATATAAAAAGTATTAGCAACAAATTACACGCATGCAGTAACACATTTATACACGAGCACATTCCACACAACAAAAAAACATATTGTTGAGACCAAAAGGAAACTGTTGCTTTATAGGTCATACTAATACAACGTACAATCCAGGTAACACGTTCCAAATCGCCGATTTCGATTTAGAAAGTGAATGACAGTTGAATCAGAACCAATGACCAACAACCAAACCAGAAGAATGACAGGACTCAAAGCCTTTCATATCATCTTGTTAATGATCAAAGCATATAGTCTGCTTAAAGACAAAATTTGGTCTGCCTAGTCTTAGCACTAGTGTATGCCTCTTTGTTTCAGTATCGTCTAGGTCTGGGATTTATAACATGTGATATTAGTTATTACACAAGTTAGAAAAAATGAACAGGGTAATCAGGGGGATGAAGCTTGCCTATTGAAGTTACCCTCAAACTGAGACATGATTACATATTGATTCATCCTTGTAACTAATTCAGACTCTCATTTTATAATATTAATTGGGCAAATTAAAGGTGTCTGAACCTCTTAGGTAACTGGCTTAACCCCTGGCAAGCATTGCCAAAGGGCACCACCACTCCATGTCAACTTGTCGAGTAAAACTGGTGACTGATCAATGGTGATGATGTGGGAAACCCTGGGCTCTTTATCATCAGAACAAACTCAGCCTTGCCTTATGCTTGAATCAACAAACTGATGCTATATAACCATCATGACAAAAAAAATATTTATCACAGCCATTCATGTTCTGATAGATGTGATGATTCAAGCTTCAAAATAGAGTAGAACTATTTAAAACATTCTGGTGAAAAGAAGCATTTAAAATGGAACGAACCCAGCCAAGGCCACAAAATAAAAGCATATAAGCAATATTAGGGTTCACTAAATAACATTTTACTTGACAAACATAACTGAAAACCAAACCATGTAATGAATATATACCTAAACACAATAATTCTTTTAGGTTTGACTCCGCGGCTTGTTCTAAAGAACTCCACAAGCAGTTCCCTGCAGTACAAACAACATTAACATTCACTAGGCAGTGTAATGGAATTGAGGTTATCTACATATATACGCCTCAAAGACATACAATTCCCAACATTTACTAGGCAGTGTAGTATTAACTTTTACATAATTCATTCAAATACCTCATAATTCCATCATCATCTCCATTTGGTAAGGGCTTGTATAAGGAATCGATGATCTCAGACTTAGGTGACTGTGTCCTTACAGATGCCTTGTACCTCGAAATCAGTGGCCAGGACAAAGAGCCAACAACCTGTAGGTTACAACATTTGGAAGCAGTAACACCAGAATATGTGTTGTTAAGCAGTGCAAACAAACAATCGCACAACAGAGAAAAAGAAATCACGGACAAAGTACCGCAGCTATTGATGGGATATCTGATTGACCAGGAGACCCGTGAGATACATCCATACCCAAAATCATCGTTGGGACATCAGTTATCAATGGGATGTTTGAGGTGTGCTCTATTGCCAGCAAAGAATTTATTCCACCAAGCTATGAATCCAAACACAATAAAAGTTCTCAATAACAATGTATCTGAAACATCAACATGTAAAGACTCTTTCATGTTTCTAATTCCCAACTACCTTGGAATTGATCTTAAGAAGTACATTTGTGAGGTACTGATCACTGATCTTAAGAGGGCAAATGCATTGTGTGGCAAATCCAATTTCACTAAGACATTTCTTCTTCCAGGGCCCTGGAAATTTAAAAGATTACAACTTAACCAGATAAATAAAGACAAAGCCAATCAGCATGGTAGAGTCGTACCATAAATATCGGAGTTTTTCTTTTCTGGCAAGACACAAAGTATAAACTCTGGAGCATCTGGAAGCTTATTCATAAGCCGCTCAAACATCTTTGTTACTCTAGCAATTGGGCTAGCTCTTCTAGATTGTGAATCTTCCTCAACTAATGCATACGGTCGTTCAATATGCTTCATTGACACATGATTGGGGGAAGAATATATAATCAATGGAAAGTTCAATACAAAAAGTTAAAACACAACATTTTAACTAGAGTCTGGAATTTACCATGCCCTTTTTCCTGGCACAGTTGATAAGTTCACGGGAGATATAACTAGTATCGCAGCGGGCAGAAAAGTTGACAACAGCCCAACGACCAATATTCCTAGGTTTTAAAACAGTCTGCAATAAAAGGTGGGAACAAAATACTGTGAAGCATTGATCGGAAAGAGAGAAAAATACATCTCTTCTTTCAGATATTATAAGTATCAAAATAAGACCTTGTTGTTGAAGTTCCACCGCCCCATACGAGGGATACACTCCTCATCACCTCCAAACTTCAACTGTGAATAATAATAAAAAAATAAATTAGAATGGGAACCACTACCTTCCTCTTCATCCACTCTTCCATGGAGAGAAAGTACCTTTGGGGTCTCAAGTACACGACCGCCAACCTGGCTCAATTCTCTCTCTATAGAAATACCACATGCAGCAAGGAGTGGATCATCATCGAATTTGTATTTTGCCATGGCCTGCAAGATTAAGCATGCAATAAGATATTCCATTATTGAAATAATAAATAAATAAAAGCCGAAGTAATTGGTAATACTTACATCAGTCACAATTTTGATTCTTTCCTGAGGTTTTTGTCTTGACTTTTCCATTAAAGATGCTCTTTGCGCGGTAGATAGTGCTTTTTTATATCGCTGAAGTGATACGAGTGAACAAAGCTGGAACACCAAAAAGCAAAAGGATGAAATTCATAGTGTAAGGGTGGTAGGGGTAAGAGTATATAGATTAACTAAATTTGCAGACCTCCAGTGGTAGATAGTAGGGCCGTTTTGGTTTCCCAACTACAAGGCATGGCAGGTATGCAGAATAAGTGAGTTCTATACCATGGTGTTTGAGAAAATACTCGTAGACAGTAATCTCTACTGTCTGCCCTTCACTATCTCCACCGTCACCATTTCCCACTTTCATAGAAAAACTAGGAGAGAAAGTAGGCCAAGTTAGGACTTTTTCAGTTATGAAGAGTTAATAAAAGAAATCTTCTTAAAATCACATACTTCTGCTGATTGCATGGCTTCTCACTCAAACCAATAATTTTGAATTCCATCCCAGTGTGTTTTGTTTTAACCCGCATACTTTTAAGCATCTTCTTGGCCTACAAACGACCGTCCAATGTTCATGAGACAAATAGCAAGCTGAATCTTGGCAACAAATTTTAGCAATTATTTACCTTCATCCAATCAATGTCCCTAATTTCTCTGGCATTTTGGTTTTCTTTCAAAAAATCAAGTACAGGACCCGGCTTCAGGATCATCGTTGTTGATACATCTGCATATATAAAAGATGAAGCTATACCGATAGGCAAGTAAAAGCAGAAAGATACAGCTCTAGTGATTACAAGAGATAATAAGGTAAGGAATAGTACCAATATTAAGAGATAAGCCACCCTGAGTTTGACAAAAGCTGGAGTGGCAACCACGAACACCAATTACACCTCCCCCGACATCAATGAAGTTTCGAGAATCATCGTGAAAGAATGATTGCCTCACCAAAAGGCACTCTCTGTAGATAAAAGGCCGTACAGTATATAAAAGTTACAGCTAACAGCAAAAAAAATACAGCTCAAGTAACTTTGTTGGGAAAAGAAAATAAAAAAAATGTATATAAAAACACCTGTTAGCAGCTTGCTGCCTTAATATTGTGTCAAGCACCCTGAGTGCATCCTGAGTATGACCATCTGTCTCATTTCCTTTGAGGGAAAAAGTAGCAGAGTTCAAGGGAATGTTGGCAGCGTAGCTAATTTCTAAATTGAAAGTCTTTGACTGAAAAGCGCGCTTTGACCGTTTAGCAGTTGCATTGGGACTTCCACTTCCATCAGGATTCCCATTTTCACTGGCATATGGTAAGATATAAGCCACTAACTCTGAAAGCAAAATCATTTCCAACCCAAAACTCTAAAAGGGAGTGGCAAAAGAAAAGAACGTACCGTTTTGCAAATGACTCCTCAAGCACAACTGTGAACTCAAACTTGTCCTTTGGTAGAGGACTCACTGTATACAAAATTCTCTCACCATCATATGCAAACCTGTTATTACCAAGTTCAGAAGAGTATGTTTGGTAAAGCCTATCAATCAGTTTTCTTCCAATTCCTTTGCCTTCAACAACTCCTATTCCTTCTGAAGTAATAGAAACCTGACAATATGTGGCATATTGAATATGATTTCGGAAACAATATGAACTTCAAAGAAAATTATGTGAAAAACATACACTATACTGGTAAAAGACCACATCTTGGACTTTGACAGATGCTTTAAAATGGTTTGTGAGCAGTGGTATGTGTTTCCCGCAACTACCAGACCCACGCCTGCTGATGATAGAATACTTCGGAAGGTCCTTAACTTCTAGCTTTACATCAGATGGTGAACTAGCAGGTGGCGGAGACATAGCAGGGGGGGCAGCAGCTTCTCCAATAACTTCCACTTCCTCCATGTTTGATCTGGTACCAAAGGCTAAATATTTCATTTCAAGAGATTCAATAATTATTATGAACAAGAGCCGATCCTTACATACTAGCCATATGGAAACTATATACACGGAAATTACAATGTCAAAGTGGATGAGGTCTTCCTGAGAGATGCAGTTAAAATGGTAGAATGCTTCTGACAACTGCAGAATTGGATTTTGAATTTAAAACAGTTGTCCTTGGCATGGATTGTACAAATGGTAGAAAGAGAAAAGACCGCAATTTCTTAGTCACTTTACCATGTTTACATAAATACGACATACAAACAAATAAACTTAAAAGCCCTTTTCAGAAAGTAAAAAGATTATAGTGTAACCAACTTCCTGTTTGAGGAAGATGTACTTTTGAAACACAGTAACCCAATGAATGTGTTACCAAGATTTTGTATATCAAATGCTAATCTGAAACTGATAAACAAATTCTTACCACTACTGGGCAGCCATGTATTCAGTAAAACATGCAAAAACAGCAAAACTAAAAGACTAATAAAATGTGTGTGCAAGTAGGTAATGAGGCACCTCTAACATGAAGCAAAGTGAATCATCTTCAAAACCATCTTCCATCCCCCTCCAAGAAAATAAACAAAATCAGGATACATAAGTATAATGGATAGGCAATCATAGAACCTAATGCAGGTTATATAGACTGAAACCACGCACAAAAACAAAATATTTGAGGAAGAAAACAAACAATTATCCACCACTATACCAGAAATTCCTACTAAGTAACAAACTTGGTAGGCTTAACCATAATACCACTTCAACCTAAAAACTATTAAGTCAAGGGCCCAACTAGTATATCAAGTGGCCACTTAATCCAGTCTTTCAATGTAGAACACTAAACACTCCTCACGTGCAGGCAGGATAACACAAAGGGTCTTGCACATGGACCAAGAATTCATGAACTGGGCGGAAGTACAAACCATCAGACAGAATACCAAACCAAGTTCTAATACAATACTAAATCCATGTGGGACACTTCAACAGCAAGAAAAAAAAATAGGAACTGTAAAGCCATGACTAACATCAACATGTGATAATAAATTGCTAGACAAGAATTAAAAACAAGGGGATAACAAGCACATTTCTAAATGGTATCATTCCAAATGATCCCATACACACTAAGATACAAAATTATATATGAAAAATCACAAGATGCACAGGATGCTAAATTCGATCAAAATAATAATAGTTAAAAAAACATTGTCTCGAGAAGCATGCCTGCATTCACAAAGATGGGCATGCAAATGAACATATAATCAGAGTTGAATCACTGAACCGTACAGTGAAATTAGCCCCAAAATGAGAGGCATATGGCAGAACCACGCACATTGAGTTCGATTCTGTGTTACTGAGCCTAATGCAACGAGAAGGCATCGATCACAGCAAGGTCAATACGAAAATGAGCAGCACAAAAACAGGAGTGGTACAAGCAGCGATGTGAAGAGGAAAAAGAAGAAAGCATACAACAGAAAGAGAAACAGGAATCGAAGACCAGGAAAATCGCACCTTGGAGGAAGACTTTCTAGGGTTTGAGAGAAAGCAGGCTGAATTTGGAAGAAGAAACTCGACGCCGCTTGTTTGCAGAGGCAGGGAAAGAGGTACTGGAGGGAAAGAAAATGCTGCAGCAAAAGAGAATAAAAATTAAATGAAAATATTTTCTATTGTTTCTTCGTCTCCGGGACACCGTAAGATGTGCTTTTCACTAGGTACTGGCCGTTGATTTTGGTGAACAGGAATATTTACTCAAGGGAAGAAATATTTGTTTGACACCCCCAACAAATATATTTTTCTAAGACTATCTCTAGTGGGGCGTTGTTTGTTCGGTCCAATAGTTATCACGATCTAAATGATGAGTATTTGGTGCAGACCGCTCGTGGTAAGATCCTACGACGATGATTTATAACAATCAATCGATTCAATGATCCCAACGATTAGTTGCCAATCCAATGACGCGACGGTATGTGACCCCAATTCAAATCCATAATTAACCCTAATTTCGTTGGGTTGATAAGAACTATCCAAGATAGAGATAAGGATGATCCAAAATAAGGATAAAAACTAGAACAGGTATAATAAAGATAGAATCTCTTTGTTGTTATCTCAAATCGTAGTGATCTCTTGGCTAGAGTAGTATATATAGGGGTTGAATCCTTCATTGTAAATCACTACCCACAAATCACCAATTAGTAGCCAAGAAGTAGTGTGTAGCACAAATCAGAAAAAACACAGTATTGTGCGTGAGAGGTATAATAGAAAAATACCAGTGTGTGTAATCCATTGAAGATTATAGTGAAAAGTTTTACAAGCGGCAACTGGACATAGCTCCTATATTGTGAGTGAACCAGTATAAATTTTGGTGTCAATTTCTTTCATCGTTCTCTGGAGACAGGAATTTGGTTTAATTCCTTTCAAATTTATGTTATAAAACCACCTATCTTCAACCGTTTGAAACTCTATTCACTGTCCTACAACCATTAGAGATGTTTTTCTTTTTTCAATGGATCCAGTTCCAATCAAGGTTGAAATGACTGTTGTGCAGTTTGCATTGAGTGAGTGGTGCGGGTACTTTCGTCAACAACCCGATGCTCACACGAAGCTCGGTTTTCTCTCCATACCATAAATGCACAGATGCAATTCGTCAACTATGTTATGGATTTTTCGGGGATTCCATCAATGAGTACTTGCGAATGGCCGAAAACATTGCTTTGGAGTGTGTCCAAAAGTTTTTCTTGGGTGTCATCAAGATTTTTAACTGAATATATTTACGATGCTCATACGAAGACGATGTCCATTGTTTATTGCAAATCAACGAAGCCCGCAACTTTCGGGAATGTTAGGGAGTTTTGATTGCATGCACGGGGAGTGGAAGAACTACCTGGTAGCATGGGTTACACAATTCTCAAGGAGAGACTGTTGAAATGTCTCTTCAATCATGCTGGAAGTCGTTGCATCTCATGACATGTGGATATGACTCATTTATTTCAGAACGTTAGGATCAAACAACAATGTCAACGTGCTTAATAAGTTAATGTTGTTTGCGCAGATTGTTCGAACTTTCGTACCACCGGTTCGTTGTAAGGTGAACGGTAATGAATATATATGTTAAGTAACATGTTGTATTTATGATAATTTATGGTTCGTGCCAACCAACAATAATCAGGCTAATAAAACCATCATGCATAAATTAAAAAAATCAAGCTAATTATGTTTCGTGTTAAGCAATGGTTGTATTTCGCACCAAACGTTTAATGAAATTTGAATTTGCAAAAAACAAATCTTTAATTAGTGAATACAACTTAAGACAAGTTCGTTAAGTCTAGTTAGACTACTACCAATGTAAAGTTAGGCTATTTGTCGTTGTTTTGGTGCAGGCTATTCCATTTTGAGGAGAGAGAAATAATAAAATATTCATTTTTGAGGAGAGAAAAGGTGGGTTGTTGCTGGATTTGCCAACGACCCCCTTGTCGACTAGAAGCCAATTCTTGGCTATTTGCTCTTACAATTACACCAAAACAACTACTAACTAGCCTACCCATTGGAGAGGGTAGTTGTTTGACGTAATTGTTTGGAGGAGGGAGAACCTCAAACAACTACTCAAAACAACTATACAGACTATTGGTATTGTGGATGCTCTTAGCAGTTTGACATAAACATGAGAGAGAAACTAAAAAATCATATTAACGCCTAGCTGTTAAGCCAAGGTAGAGATTTAACACAGGAGATGCTCTAATACCATATACTTTGAAAAGTATATAATTTATTCTTATTATGTTTTAAAAATATTTGATAAAAATTCAATTATAAAACATTCGTCAATAAACATATTTGTCAATAGAATCTCACATGACTATGTTACATATGAAATGTTTCCTTCAAAGGAAATATGGAATATTTGTTAAATTGGTAGGTTTGTCACATAACTATATTCAATTATAAAAAATATGGGAAACTATTGAAACATATCCCTAATGGCTATCATCTCAAAAACTGAGTGAATTCTTTTACCATATATACACCTGGTAGAAGGTTAACACCCCCATATTGTGGATATCTATTACATAATCCATATAGCAAATTGAAAGGACTAAACTACCCATGCACTCTCCATTTCCTTCTTCCGCATTTTTTTTATCCACCAAATGCATACCTCAACTCTACAGAATATATGAAATAAAGCAAAAACACTACTTGTGTGAACATGAAATTCATGTTACAAGTTATCACTAAACAGAAAATTGAACCTCACCGGAAAATTCTCTCTGACGCTATTTCCGATGAACGCAACTCTCACTATGAACCTTAAACCACTATAAAGTTTCGGCTTATTTTCAAATTTTGACATGTTTATGTGTATCGTTTTTGTATTTTCTATCTCTATATACATATATGTATGTTTTTTTACAAATTTTAATTTACACATGTCAAAATGAGATAAAGGCAGCTGAGGATTGCAACCTCATATTACTTCACCACAAACCTTAAGATTAAGCTTTTTGTACTGGAAATGGTTATAGTTGTTGTTGCTACTGGAAGTTATGCTCGTCTTCAGGTTTGAGGGCATGACGTACGTGTTCTAGTTCTTGTCCAAGGAGAAGGAGTAGTAAAGGTATAACATGCCATGCATTTATTAGGTTTGTTAGGTATTATGCCGACTATCTTCCATGCTATTCGATAAGCAAATATATTGTTATACTGGTCTAATTTGATGGGTGATTGCATTTGATATATGCTATTGGACACACCCAATAAAAAAGGATTTTTTTAACTTCCTGAAATAAGAATCTGGTTGGGTTTTGTGCCCTAGGACAAGCCACAATATGTATACAAAATCATTTGTGATTAATAAAAGTAGGCAAAAGCGTTTTCATTATCATATGATGCAATGTTAACTATATGCATATACCACTCTTTATATGGTATCGACCCCGATAGTAGAATTCTTAAGAATAAATGAATAGTGTAGTCATTCGTCCCTAGTCTAACCTAATAGTCAGAGCTAGTGTGATGGTCGATTGAATGATCATTTATTATTGATAATGCATATAGAGATATGAGTCAACATCAGGATGATGAAGATTTTAACATTGGATGACCCACATTGAGAATACTCCATAGAACAAGGACATGACTATATCTCAACTACCAAAAAATGTCTTAGTTATACGAACATGAAATATACATACTACCTATATGTATGGATTCATGTTTTGACACAATCAAACGCTACTCCTAATAAAATGGTTATTAAGGTTGTGCTCTATGTGGATGATTGTCATAGGGACTTATCACTCATGTTTATAACATGAATCAGATGTCATCGGGTCACTTGATGAGTGAAAGATTGTAAAATGAAGCATGACCATGCGAGTGAACAAAGAGTTGTCACTTGCAATCCAAACTCGGGATCAAGAAACGAAAGATAGAACTAGAAGAAGGATGATGTTTTTATGCCTTGTGTTCAGTCATGACATCAGCAAACGACAAAGCATAAGCATGCTTATGGTAATAGGTTATGACAAAGACAAAAGTAAAAAATCATAAGCATGTCTTTTAAACTATTTTTTTTCGTTTTTAAGTTACAATTAT
>JAYMSV010001016.1:0-14162 GCA_036897745.1 Erodium moschatum | reverse complement strand
TGATCACGGATTAGTGATGGTGAAGGCGGAGGAGGCATCGAAGGTGGTGATTGAAGATCCGGGAGGAACGAGGACGGAGAGGTAGCCTTCGAGAACCTTGAACAGGAGGATCATCACCATTGAAACGGAACAAGAGGATCAGACATATGCCGGGAGAAATGTCGCCGTCTTTGCTAACGATTTCGAGGAAACCCTAACAGAGCTCATGAGGGAACTCGTATGGTGTTTCTAACAAAGAGTTTTTTGTCTAGATATACATAACTTTAAAAGAGTTATATAAAAATCAATTTTGTCTCCTTCCCCGACAAGACGAAAGAAAAAAAAATAGAGTAGGGTTAGATGAAGCCTCAAGGTAAAGTTTGAAAGGGAATCATGCTAAGTATTTAGGTGACCCACTGCTTTAGTCTTTCCATTTGTCCGCCAGCTACACTCTCTATTCTACTATATTTTTTTGTCTTGTTTTTATACTCCCCAGTTGTCTCCACTTTTCAAGTCCTGTCCGGCTGCTACGATCCCATTTTCACATATACTTGTTCACGATTCTTCATTTACAGATGAGATTTAATTCACTTAAATCGAAACATAAATGCAATGAAAAAGCATGTACAGTTCCAGGTTAACATTGTCAATATATGCACATCTGTTATGTGCCTTTAGCACATGTTAGGTCTTAGATGACTGTGCATATCTGATATAAATATGTAACATATACGTGACTTTATGTAGCCATCAGCTTTGAAAAATGAAAAGCAGAAGGAAGGAGATAGGGATGGCTGCTACGTTATTTATTACAAATTTTCCGTTAGCGACCCTTGTCTTTGATCCAATAATTCACCTTTCCTCTCATCCAATTCTTCTTCTTCTTACAAGTTACAATAATAAAGAAATAAGAGCGTTGCTCTGTCTCTATATATAGGAGAGGGTCAGAGGGTCAGAGTCAGATTTAAGCTTTAAGGCGATTGTAGAGAAGCTTAGCTTAGCCATGGCGCCTCGTCCCTGGGTACCACGTTGCCTCACCATGTTCGTTCACGAAACCTTCGGCTCCTTCGCCAATTATCACAACTGCTTCTTCAAGAGTACTGCGTTTGTCACAGGTACCTCTATAACTACTTCTCAATCTTCGATTCCGATTCACTTGCAGCCGGAGCTACGTTGACGACGGTGTTGTTGTTGCAGTTTTGGCCATTGCCCAGAAATATGTGAAATACGGAGTGGTGGGGCTGTTGATTACGTTCTTCACGGACACTTTGGTGGGGATCGATCTCCGGCAAGCTTCTCTTCTGACCAATCTGCAGGAGATGATTTTTGGGGTTATGCTCATCATCATGTCCTATGTCTCCGGCTCTCCCGTTTCCGACCATAAAGTCATCCTCTATTCCAGCGCTGCTTACATTGCTGTAAGTAACCACTCTAATCTCTCTATCCCAATTTCATACTTGTTGTTGACTTTCATGGCTAGATCTAGTTGTCTGCTAGTTGTTTAAGATGATGAATTCTGCAATTGATGCTGATGTTTTAGGTTTTATTCAATTGTTGGGTTTCATGGAACTAGGATGAGTTGTACCGATAGAGGAAGCTCAGCAAAGGACAGTGATGTTCTTGTTGGGTTTATTGTTGAGCATTTAATGAATTGTTCGATTTATGGAGGATAAGTAGGAATTAAGTGTAGAATTTGAGTCCCTCGACATAATGCAGTATAGGTAGATGTTGATTTATTTTCTTTGTTTGTGAAGGGTTTGGGGATGCTAGCGCTCGGTGCCTACAATCTGATTCCACAAGGCAAGCTTGGTCTGTACTATTCTTTTGCGGTTTTGATATTAGCAATTGGCAGAGCTGGGTCGCAGCCTATACTGGAGAACTTCTACCAGGATCAGTTGCACACATATGAGCATGATGAAAACGAGAAGGGAAACCGCAGAGTGGAATCCAGATTCAAGGTGTGGAAGATTGTTGTGTGGATTGGGACACTTTTCCCTCTTGTGTTTATCGGTCGTTATGGGTGGCAAAAGACGTTGGTCATTGCAGCATCTATGATGACTGCCGGCACTCTTTGTTTCTTGCTTGGAACCCTCATCTACCCTCTTACCAATCCAATCATCACACCCATCATCACCGTCTTTCATGTCTTTAAGGTCTCTCTCAAGAAACGACACCTCGATTACCCTAACACTCCCACCAAATTCTTTCATAACAAGGACAACGAACTCGTTTTGAAGCCCCGCGTTCCTTGTTTCAGGTCAGATACACTTGTCAACAAGTTTTGTGTTTCTGTGGGTTTATGAACATTTAGCTCATTCTATGTTTTCTGATCAAATAATGCAGATGGCTAGACAAAGCAGCAATCATCGACACGGCCTCTCTTGATCCTGAAGCAGTGTCAATGAAGATAGACGAACTGGAGGAGAAAGCCGAAGGAAAGTTATCAAACAAGATTTGCACCACAAGACAAGTCAAGGAAACGAAGCTTCTGTTGAGAATGTTTCCCGTTTGGGCAACCTTCATTGGGTTTGGCCTGGTTGAGGTAACAGGGCACACTTTCTTTCCTGAACAAGGCAAGAACATGAATCCCAAGTTCTCAATCTCAGCTCTACTTGTATTAAGAGCCTTGACAAAGGTGGTGACCGCACATGTATTCGACTATCTGGCAAAGCGATTTGCCAGGCCCCAGAGGAAACCCATCATGATATTCAGAATTTGGCTGGGTATGGTGGTGTATACGATAAGCTTTGTTCTGGCTCGTAACGTTGAGATCCGCAAGCTGAGCATAGTTAAGGAGAATAATTTCCAAGACCAACCAGAAGCCATAGTGGATCTCAGTAGATGGACGCTTCTTCCACAGTTCTGCTTGTTGGGATGCGCTGCAGGGCTGGCCATGGATGGATTGGCTAGGTTCTATGACTTTCAGGTGCCTAAATCCATGAAGAGCCATGGCAATGTGCTGATTGATGGTCTCATTACTGGGTTTGGGAGCATGTTCAGCATAATCTGCGTTCGCATATTCAGTAAATGGTTCGGTGACAGCTTGAACACAAGTCGACTGGACAAATACTTCTTCTTCATTATAATAGTGAGCATTGCAAATTCCGTGGTGTGTTCTGTAGTGTTGCTTCTTTATCCCTTCAATAAGATAGTGAAGCCGCCAAAACCCGGCAAGGAGATGAAGGGAGTTGAACTAAGTGACACAAAAGGAGAAGAATTACAAGTGCAGAACAAAGGCTGAGTGATATGCATTTGAAGGTAAAAATAGGGGAAATAACTGGGTAGCTGATTGATATTTTAGCATATAGATAACACAAAGGTGTTCAAATGTTTGTTTAATTGTTTGTTTATTTTGTATTGTATGTAGTACATTCGATTTGTATTGAGGTTTGAACATTACCTGAACATCTGATGTTCCAAATTTTGTTCATAAATTTATCAAATTCTTGATTTTTGTGTGAGCCTTTACCTTTACCTTCAACTGTCCAAATTTTGGAAAACTAGGCTGTACAGGGCGCTTTTGAAAATAAACTTTAATACCGAAATTGTAAGATAAATATAAAGTACCATAAAATAAAATGATAACTACTACTTGGGTTAGATTAATGGTAAAAAGTTCTTCATTCTTACCTTTGCTTGAGATTATAGGTACGAATTCGAATGAGTACACTTGTTTGGGAGCATATACATGTAGTAGGTTAGATAGGCTAACAAATGATAACTTATTTAATATTTTAAAAAGTTTAATGTATGTGACGTTTACCACTAAATGTAGAGATGCGAGGGCAAGCTCAAGTTAACTGTCGGTAAAGAAAAAGCCCCTCATAAATCATTCGTAGAAAAAAGAACAAATACAATAAAAACAATTGATACTAAAATAGTTTAAAAAAATATCTACATCTACTTACCCTAACCTAAACACGTTTTTTGGATGCCTACACTAATGTTACATACATTCGATACTTACCCTAACTTGGACATCCAATAACGATGTCCCTTTTTCCATCCATTTCCGTCAGCTTTTATGGTTACTTTTATTAAAATGACAAAATTGCCCCTACAAAATTGCAACTCTCCATTTCTCATCCATTGACCCTTTTTTTCTTCTATTATCTTTAAACCTTATCCATTAGATCCTTATCATTTTCAATTTCAACTCATCTCCCATCTAAACCCTACAAGGAAAATCCCTAAAAGCTCTCACTCTGTTTTCTTCATCTTTATTGGCCTCAAACTTGTGTGTACCAGTAGTAAATGAGCTCAGTCTCAAGATCTCAGCCTCAAACTTTCATCATCTCAAGCCTCAGGCATTAATAGCCTCAACCAGCAACAATGAACCCGGATTTTGAGATCTATCGAGACCAGATTTGGAATCGTGTAGTAAGTCGGAGCGAAAATGACGATTTGTGGGCGATGAAAATGTTGAATCGCATTATCTACTGCTTGGTCCTATTGGGTTTTAACATACATAAAGTAACAGAAAAACAAAGTTTTAGTTTTAAAACCTAAAAGTTGGATCCATGTTTTTCGATTAATTGATAAGAAAACGAATAGAAATCGTTACCTCTTGTAGTTTCAGTGGTTGGTTCGAGACAGAGACCCTTGAGTTGAAGCGCTTTCATGTTCTCTATGATCAAGATGCCTCCAACAGGATCCTTCGTCTGCAAGTATCCATACGAACAAGCCTGATGGTGTGTGCTGCCACTTATAATTTTCAAAACAACTTTGAGAACTTAAATGCGAATCGTATAGTTTTGGTAGAATAAAACTGGAGAGCCTACCTCTTTCACACGCAGAAAAACTAATGAACTATTAAAGTGTACGTGCCTATTATAAAACTCTAGTCGTGATATTCAAATCCCCGAAGCACCATTACGTGAAACTCCTTTTTTCCTTAAAACAATGAAACACAACATGACTATAAATCTTATCAAAAAATCTGTGACCGTATAATAACAAGCTTTTAACTGGTGGTCAGAGTCTAAGAGATTGTTCGCTAGTCGCTCATAGGGCTTACAATGAGCCGTCGTCTCTCACCACGTCACCGCCGCATCAAGCCGTTGCTTCTTCTCGGGTCTCCACTGGTAACATCTCGCTGTTTTCAGCGCCTCAATTGTGCCACCGTCATGCAATCGAAACATCGACCACGCCCCTCTCCTTTATCGTTGTTATCGCCAACTGATGCACCCCGAGTTTCTCTACCCGTCGTGTTCTCCTTGTTTTTTTCCTCCATGTTATTGTGTTGTGGGTCCGATGCGGGTTGGTTACCTTTTTGGCCTAGAACTGCCAGGGGATGGGGTCAGATAAAACTCGTCGGCAGCTAAAGGATATGGTTGGATGGCTAAAGCTGGGCGTGCTATTTTAACCAAAACTGATCACTTTGAGACTCGTCATTCTCGATCCAAATTGGCGCTCCTTCGCTGGACTATAGTTTTCCACGAGGGTACCAGAATACCAATAGTAGGGAGAAATGGGGGAAACACACTATTATGGCTAGACAAAATTCGTGTAGTGGTGGAGGAACATGAGCAAACTCATATTGACATCCATCAATGGATAGGTCAGGAACCTATGATACGTTTCATTGGGATATGCGATGAGCTGGCAAGGGAATTTCAGACTCGTACATGGAAATTAATGCCCAGATTGGGTCAGAATCACTAAATGCCGGATTGGATCCTTAAGGGAGATTATAACGACATCCTACATCCCGAGGAAAGGAGAGGAGGATGGCCATATTCGGTGGTCCTAATCCAAGATTTTCAACACGCCCTATCTGATATCGGGGTGGAGGATTTACCCATGGAGGGCTACTAATTAACACGGATAAGGGGGAAAGACCCGGCCACCCATCTTGAGGTTTGATTAGACCTAGGCCTGATTTCCCTTTTTGGTAGAGCATATTTTCGATAGACACGGCTATAGAATGTTTGCTATACTACTTCCGATCACATGCCTATTTTACTACAGTTAATAGATGAGTCCACGAGTCCAGCTGAGAGACAATTCCGATTTGAAAATGGTTGGATGAAAAATACAGGATGTGGTCATATCATTCAACAGAAGTGGGGACAACCAGGAGGACAACATATAAAGCATAACATCCGGGATAGCAGTTGTTCTTTGGATATCTGAGTCCAAACGGTTTATAGGGAGATAGTTAACGCCATTAGGCGTTGTCAACGCATTTTGGGTGAGCTGAATGGTAGACGGGATCAGACAGGGATCCATCGAAGATTGGCAATCCAGAAACAATATGAGGAGGCTTTATCTCGCCAAGAGGCTTTTTGGAAGCAACGGGCCAAACAACACTGGTTGGTTGACAGAGATCGGAGTAAAAAATTCTTACACGCCGCAACCACGAAATGACAACGTCGGAATGCCCTGTGGACTCTGGAAACAGAACGGATGAGGGGGTGGAAGTCACTTGGGAGACAGGCATGAAATAAGTGTCTCTTAAGTGTTTTCGGGAGATATTTACGGCAGGGAATATTGGTTTACCGAAGACACCGCTGTCATTTCTATCGCTGATATCAGGGGAGCAGAATAGTACTCTGGATGCTGGGGTTACAAACAAAGAAGTACAATATGTTTTTTTCCAGATGGGATCGAACAAGGCACCAGGGCCGGATGGTTTAAATCTGCTACTTTTTCAATACTATTGGCTTGTTCTACAGAAGGAGGTTATTGATTTTGTGAGGGAGGCGGTGGAAACAGGTTCCAATGATCAAGATGTCAACCGAACGACCATGGCCCTCATACCGAAAAAACAATCTCCTCGGACGGTTGGCAATCTACAACCACCCATTGCTTTATGTAGGATAATTTTCCGCATCCTCTCGAAGGTTTTAGCCAATCGTCTTAAACCTTTCCTTGATGCCATATTTGCGGTAAATCAGAGTGCCTTCATGCCCAGTAGAACGATCCAGGACAACATCTTCCTCTCGTATGAAGTTATTCATGTTCTAAAGCGTCGAACATAGGGTCCGACTAGCTTCATCACCCTTAAACTGGATGTGAGTAAGGCTTTCAATAGGGTGGGGTGATATTTCCTTTTGGCCATGATGCGATATTTTGGTTTTTGTCCCTACTGGAGCTCTGGGGGGGGGGAGCACACTTTATCCTTCACAGCGGGTCGTGGCATCAAGCAGGGAGACCCGCTATCACCCTCCCTCTTTCTTTTATGTATGGAGAGCCTCACCCGGATGCTAGGACAAGCGGAAAGGACGGTAATCTTCATGGGGTCTCGGTGGAGAGGGCCCCCGAGTAATATCCCACATTTTGTTTGCATACAATTGCTACATCTTCTGTAGGGCAGACCGGAAGGTGGTCGAACACTTACAATATTTACTTACCACTTTTGGCACGATGTCGGGTCAAGTAATTAACAAGTCAAAGTCATCCATTTTCTTTAGTACAAACACTACTCATGTTCATCGTTTGCTTTGTTGTGATACTTTGGGTATCCAGGAAATCTCGACAGCCTCCATGTATCTAGGGGTCCCGAATATGCTGGGTTGAAAGCGTGGTCAGAGCCTTCAGTTTATCCATGACCGATTATTGGCAAAGATTGGGGCATGGGATGGTCAGATGCTCTCGGCCGGAGGGAAGGAGGTAATAATTCGTTATGTTCTACATGCTCTACATATATATGCGATAAGTGTTTTCCTCCTTCCTCGGGGAGCAGTGGCAAAAATCCATATTGTACTGGCTCGATATTGGTGGGAAGGTATTCCTTGGGCGACTAAACCCATAATTTGGGAAGACTTGGTGAAATTGTGTCGGCCAAAGGAGGAGGGCGGTCTTGGATTCCGGGATATGCATGATATGAATTTGGCTTTATTGGCCAAGATTGGATGAAAATTTCTGACAGAACCGGGTAGTCTGGTGGCTCGGGTATTTAAGGCAAGGTACTACCCAAGGGGGAATTTTCTTAATGCAGGAGGAGTGCTCAACCCGAACCAGATATGGCCGGGGGTTCAAGCAACAAAATTTCTAGTCCGTTAGGGCCTCAGATATGGTTAGGGACAGGGGTACTACTATGGTGGAAGGCGTGTTGTGCCGGTTGGGGGATGTCCCTTGTATCCCCAACCAGACTGTAGGTACATATGGCATCCTTGTGAAAGACTTGATTTCCACGGCTGGAGGGGGTGGAACGTGGTGAAACCAGGGGAATTCTTACCCTCGGAGCTAGTGGAAGATGTCCTTCAGGTCCCCCCAGTCTTCTCAGACACACAACAGGTGGGATGGAGCTGCACATGCAGAGATCATAGGGGGAAAGTCATGGAAGGGAGTAATGGTACACGAACCGGTACACACAGATTGGCCTTTGCGAAAGCATGGTTCGACTTCACGGACATACACGAGTAATGCTTAGGAGTGCTGCCCAATATGTGGTGGGATTAATTACGCGGATTGTCCCCTTTTTATCACATGTAGGACGGACCATTGATGATTGACGTTCCATTTTATTTTCCCTTGAGGATATTAAACTCGAGTATTTGTCTAGATCAGCGAACGATGCAGCCTACTGGTTTTCCAAGGAAGCCCATTCTATGTCAGTTTTTTTTGTGGTCCGGCTTCACCACAACGGATGCATTATTATGTATCTTGCGTAGTTTCAAATAATACACCTACGTCCTTACGTTTCAAAAAAAAAAAAATCATTTTTAAGAATCATTTTAATTTATCATGAGAATCTCTTATAATTCACCAAGAGTTAAAAAAGGATTTGAGATTTAAAACTCTTTTGTTTTGGTCGTGGCTTTCAAAACCAAAAGAATTAAAATCCTTTAAATTTCGATTCTTATATTCAGATAAATCATTATAAAATTAAATCGTATTTGATATTATTTCTACCAAAAATAAATTATTATCTTAAAAATAAATTTTATATCTAAAAAATAACCTACACAAAAATATATTTATCATATTTATCATATAAACATATATAAATATATTTTGACATTTAATTGACTTTTAAAAGTCCATTTCATTTTTAGGCTTGCTCTATGCAATGACTCTACATGTTCGTATAATGTTCGCAATGGGCCCAAAATACTTATTTAGCCTACAAGTTATAATTGGTCTCTAGTAAGACATTATGACTATCCAAGTCATATGAGGAGTTGACAATCTGATTAAACCTTTTGCGATTAATATTTTAATTCATTTGTCTCTGATATCGAATTAAATATAACGCATAGAACGTCCATCCTCATTTTATTCAATCGTTAATTTCTTGATCCCAAGTAGACAGTGAATGATAACTCATTATCGATTCGCATGGTCATGCATTTTCACAGTCTCACTTATGAAGGGGCTCGACGATATCTTACTCATGTTAACATGAGAGACAAATTTCTTCTCAGTCACTCACATTCCTCATATAAATGATTCTGCACCCAACGTCAATCTTTATTATTTTCCGGTTAAAGACAATGTTGAATTGTGTCAAGATACAAAAACATCTATCAAGGTCAAAGGAAAGCCATATTACGATACTGAGAAATACTTATGACAATTCTTATATAGTATTCTCACATTGGGTCATCAATACTATTTTGCCAAATAATATCTATGATTTTACTTCATATCCCATATGCAAGATCAGCAAAACATGATCATCAGTCAATATCATATTAGTCTTAGTATATCATTAAGACTAATAATCAATGAATAATACTCTTTATCTATCTAAGAGTTTTACTATCAAGTCATAATACTTGATGATCTTATAAGAAAGAGTTGATTATTCACGTAATTAACATTTCATAAAATGATAATAAAAGTTTATTGTATAAATAAATGATAATGTCATTCATAATCGAGATTGGCCTAGGCCATATAATTAACAGTGCCCACTTGCACAAGGTCCAATCTACATTACAAGTAATGCCCGTATATAGATCTAACATGACCCTCATGCCTAGGCTGTGGAAGACCCTTAGTTAGAGGATCAACCATATTATCATGCGTGAGTACTTTGAATATCTTCATATCTCCTCTCTCAACAATTTCTCGAATGAGATGATAACGTCTTAGAATGTGTTTGAATCTCTGATGTAACCTTAACTCCTTAGCTTGTGCTATTGCCCCATTACTATCACAATACAAGTTTACCAGATCTGATATACTAGGAACAACGCCTAAGGCAATTATGAATTTCTTTATCTAAACAGCTTCTTTTATTGCGTCGAATGCAACTATGTACTTAGCTTATATTTATTCATTGCATTAAAATTTATCACTATATTCGATTAAGTTATGAAGTAAAAACTCCAAAATGATCCTTACTATTCATCAAATTTTCAAACAAATAAGAGCCACTGTGAGCTAAATTTATTCAATCAATTCGGGAGATTCTAACATTATGAAGGCCATCAACTCTCCAAAGATCTAACCTGAGTCTTCCTCACCAGAGCTCTCTACTCATGCAAAGGGATGATGATCAATTTATTAATATGTAATTCATGCAAGCTTCTTCATCTCCATCTTCACTTTTATCTCTTTCTTATTTTTTTAGTTATATTATGTTGTTTTTTCGTAAAAGTGAACAATTGATTTCCAGGTTGTTGAGTGCATGCCATGCCATGACTCTTTTTCCACCCCTTGAAGGAAAACATAAAACCAACATTAATTGATGTAATCTCATTTATACCTATATGTTTCGCAGACGCATATGAACAAAAAAACATTAACTTCATATGTGTGGGAGGGGCGGAAAAAACAGCATTTTATTCTTATTACTCTACTATGTTGTTTTATATTGTTAACACTCCCTTTTATCTGTCATGGTTTTCTTCAGTACTTCTCTCACACGAATCATATCATATTTGGAGTTTTACATATATGTCGGAGATATAAATGGTTGAGTTTGAAAGAGACCCACACGTAAATGCTCGAATCAACAAAAAGTCATGTCCTTTAAATTTTATTAAAACACGCTATTTATATATATCGGATTGGTAACCACCTCTAAATGGTAAACCTTGCTACTCTTGTTTTCAATTGATATTGGATTATAATCTCAACCATCTCTCATGTGTTGCCTACACGAGGGTAGATAAGTGCATGTTAGTGGTGAGGTTCAAGTGAATTTGTGTTCCACAGTATGAGGTTCATAGTGGAGTTCATGGTTGGAGTTCATAGTACTGACTGTATATTTAATAGTATTTTGCTGAACTTATTAAATACTGATTCAAAAAAATAAATACTAAGAAAATCATAATTAATTGAACAAAATAAATTAATAATAAAATAAATTACCAATAAAATATATCAACTATATTGATTGACAAGACAATTGTTGCATAGAGAAAGCATGGAGGGTAGAGCTTTGTCACTCGTTCGAGTCGTAATTCGCTTCAAAGCGATCCCATATGTGCTCAACAAGGTCTTCTTGGAGTTCCCGGTGGGTTATATCATTTATCACCTTCGTTCGAGCGGCCACGTGTTGGTGGTAGAATAAGGGCCCTCTCTAGTGCCATCGTTGAGGTGGTGTCCAAACAGGTATGTCTGGAGGGGCGTCGTAGTACCATTTTTCATATCCTTATTTGTACCGGTCGCGTTCATCCTCTAGAATCATGTTGTGTAAAATGATACAAGTGTGCATGATATCAGCCAAAGTCCTCCTGCTCAAAAAACGAGCGGGTCGGGAAATTATGTGCCACCCGAATAAAAAGTGATTGGCTCATACGGTATCAACGCCTAAACATGCGGGCCAATAGGTGAGATTCTCAACAAAATAATCATGCATTAGTCGGTCGTGGCCTTCGACACGACTTCTGTTAATCTCTCTTCGAGAAGGTTCCCCACTTTCGAGCCTTCGCCTCATTGCGTATATCTTTGGCATTGCTCTCTCTACCGCTCTCTCAGTCCTTCACCGGATTCGTTCCTCTATTTCACGAAAGTTGGCTTCTAAATCATTCATAGCTTGAACAAACCTAGTTTGTGGGTAGTTGAATTTGAGAGAAAAATGTTGGAGATGGAAAGAAATTATTAGTGGTTTGATGAATGTGATGGGAGTATTTATAGATGGAAAAAATTAATTTTTTTAATGTTCTTCAGATTTTTTTTTAATTAAAAAAATAGTCGTTGGAGAGTTGTTGGCAACAATCACTGCCACGCCAGCGCCACGTGGCATGTCATGGTTGGCCGGTCGCTATTCAGCGACTCGCGAGTCACGGTTCACGGATCCGACTCACATTTTAGTGAATCAGAACCACACGAGACACACGCCACAATGTACGCCCGCGCTTCGCGCTTCACTAAACCGTGAGTCGTGAACCGCGACCGCTGTAGGTTCTCTAAGCTTGGCGTAGTAGCACGCCACAGTTAAGGACATCTACGACCAATAAAATTTCATAAACACTTGAGCTGAAAACAACACCTTTTCGGTCTAAGGTCGAAAGCTAGTTGTCTTAATAGGGTTTTACTTTCCCCAAAATTCGTTTCTACTCTTAAAGAAGGTGAAACGGATTGGAAAGGCCAGACCATTTATGTTAATCAACGTCTGGTCAGATCATCCAAGTTTCAGGCCGTCTGTAAAATTTTGTGGTCTTGTTATGGAGTCTCGGGAGTTTTTAAAGTCTTAATGCCGATCATAAACACTAGAATAAGATAGTGAATCAACAAGTAAATTTATCAAGAGCCCGGAGTTCTCTCGTTAAATCGAGCTCCAAATGAGATCCAAGAGTAATAGAGTTTTAAACTTTTCCAACTTTCAAATACCCATAGCTCGATCCCATGACATGTTGACACCACTACATCTAGCATTGTGTAATACAAAGCTTCCTTTCCTTGGACTCCTCCCTAAATACACTCTCGCCAAAAATATGTTACATAGTATTGTTCAAAGTCATAACATCATTATTTGAATGAAATAGTGAAATGGTGCTGATGAGAAGAGAATTGCCTGAAGCGTTACCAAGTCCAAAAAAGGATCATTAAGCACAACAATAAGAAGACTTTGCTGATGAAGTTGGGGCGGGTCCAGGAACAACTATGGCAGTTCCTTTGAGAAGTGACGCAGTACCTGTAGGATCATCTCCATCATCATTAGCAGAAAGGGTCTTCTTGGTAACGATTCGGTAGATCTGCGTGAGGAGTGTGAGGAAAGCTGTGTCAACATTGGTGGCATCAAGGGCTGAAGTTTCCATAAAAAAGAGCTCATGCTTTTCAGAATAATCTTTGGCATCCTCAACGGGCACAGTTCGAAGGGTTCCGAGGTCACACTTGTTGCCTAGCAGCATAATCACAAGATTTTTATCTGCGTGGCCTCGCAATTCCTCTAGCCACCTGGCAATGTGATCAAAGGACTGACGCTTGGTCATGTCGTAGATCAACATTGCTCCCACTGCACCCCTGTAGTATGCACTTGTCACCGCCCGATACCTAAAATAACCACCAACCGCATGAATCAGCAATGATTTCACAGGACACATGAACATGCTTGAATGCCATTACAGAAGAGAATGGTAACTTAACTTTTCCGAGAAACAAACATGTTAAGGCAAAACATGTTATTTCATTTCACTAATAGTACATCTCTTAAGCAACAATAAGAGGATAAATCAGCTATGCAGCATCATCATATTCTAATTTACAATCAAGGCATGTTATGACAACAATCAATGTTGTAATGAAGAATCTACGCAGGGGCTTTCAACATTTGCATCCAAATCAGCTGCAAGATGCAATCAACATTAAAGAAGAATCATATGAATAAAACACCAAATATTACAATTACACCAAATATTTTTATAAAATTAAATTGAAATGTAAAATGAATGTGATTAGAAGAGGATGTATAGATACATACCTTTCCTGACCGGCGGTATCCCAAATCTGGGCCTTGACGATCTTGCGGTCGATAGAGACGGTTCTGGTCTGAAACTCGACGCCGATGGTGGCCTTGGAGTCCAAACTGAACTCGTTCCTGGAGAAACGAGCCAGGAGCTGAGATTTTCCGACAGCGGAGTCACCGATGAGGACGACCTTGAAGACGTAATCGATCTGCTGATTGAAATCAGAGCGCAAATAGGACATATCTCTCTCTATTTCGTAGAGTCTCGCGGATATGAAAAAAGAGAGAGGAAAACGGTCATCTAGCTTCCATCCTTGTCGTTTTGTTTTTCTCTCTCTATTTTTTGTTGCCTCCTCCACTCTCCACTCTGCCCGAT
>JAYMSV010001015.1:0-14163 GCA_036897745.1 Erodium moschatum | reverse complement strand
CCGTCTTTGAGGGTCACTGAAGTAACTGCATCCAGATTCCCCGAACTGTTGATATGCTGCTCCAGCTCCATAACCCCAGCCTGGTACCTCTCATCTGTTAGCCTCTCATGAACAAACTGATCCGTCAGAGAAACACAAGCCAGCCAAAGCAGCTCATTCGTGTTCTTCCTCAGAGAATGCGATAGATCATACATCAAACACCCAGATGGCTTTCCATGAAAAGTACCCATATGATAATATTCCTTCTTCAGCTTCTTGAAAACTTGAACTGGGTCATCCTCATTCCCCTCAACCTTTCTCCGCTTCCTCGCACCACCCTCCTCCTCATCACTCTCACTATCATCTTCACTATCAACATCTTCATCAACCTCATCATCACTATTCAAATCACAGGCATTAGACAAAGCAGACACATCAAAATCATAGGACAGATCAGACTGGTCCTCATCATCCCGCGAATAGAGAACAATCACACGGTCATTCTGGTCACTCAAGTTGTGGAGATGAATCGGGCGGTGACTATCAACAACAAAAACACGAGCTGCAGGCCCTAAATTCAGAACCTTTCTCAGGTCCCGGTGACACCCCCAATTGATCAACAAAATAGAAACAGGATCTTCAGAGGAACACAAACTGGGTCCTGCATATTTGTGCACCTCTTCAAACGAAGACACGGGGTAGCAAGCATAACGAATGGAATCAGACTCAAGAACATGGAAGACTGTTTTCAGGGCACAGAGCGAATCAACATCTGATGTTGATGGAAACACAAGCAGAGGAGAGTAAGACGAAGCTGACACAGACTCCCGGAGCCGAGAATAGAAGGACTCAACTCTTTGCTCTCTCACCATTATACTCAATTGGGCACAAATCCAACCTAAAAATAAAAATTTCACCTTCAAAACACTAGATCCCTAAAAACCCACAAACTGTCCCGAAACCATTTCGAGTTTAGATTGCACGATTAATCACCCAGAACCCGAATAAATCGTAAACTAAATGGGAAACCCAAAACACCTCTAGACTGCTCTCGCCTAATTTCTCAATTGGGTGCAGATTCAATACAAAATGAATGATTCCACCGAGAAACTGGAAGATTATTGAAAACGGAAACAGCAATACATAGATTACCTCCAAGATTTTTTCGAATTCTCAGTTAGAACTCGAAGAACACAACTGAATCGACAGCTCAAGATCGAGAGAGAGCAAGAGCAAATAGGATTGAGGCTTCAGCTGAAACACCTGAGATTCGTGAGATGCCAAATACAGTATAGCTCCTCTGTTCTGCTTCGCTCTAAGAATCGGATCTGAGAGAGAGGACGAGAAACAGATGGAGAGAGAAAGAGAAATGGAGATTGAGACAAAAGGGAAGAGATTGAGAGGGAAGAGAGCATTTTGAAGTTTTGACATTTCGGTTTGGTCCTAAAGCTTTTGTGAAATTTTAAAAAAATTAACATTACCGCTCAATTTTGGCGCTAACATTTGGAAAAATTCATTTTTGGGTTGCGATTGCATACGGCCAGGACCACTGCAGCCTGGTCAAAGTCAATAATTAAAGTCAAGAATAGTCGTGTCATCACTTTATGTGTAATGACTAAAATACCCCTGCTTCTTAAGACTCGAAGTAAAGCTCCACAGAAGCTTTCTTCGTGTGCTCAACAATGGCGGAAATCTCAGAACCTCTGATGGCTTCAATCGATCCACCAGAAGTACCTCAGCGAAACCCAGAAGCATCGAGCGATCATCAAGGGCCTGCCTCGCAGGATGACCTCAAAGACTCTATGCGCGATACTAAACCTGGATTGAAGCGCTTGTTCCTCACTCTCTCCGTCCTCTTCTCCTTCTTACTAGGTACTCACATGTCTCTCCCTCTCTTTATATTTCTGTATGTATCTATGTGTGTGTATGGTAATTTTGAATTGTTTATGTGGCTGTGTGTAATTAGAATTGGTTGTTATTGGAGTGATTTCTAGATTCATACCTGTCTCTCAGTTTGATTCCTGTAATTGGGGATTTGGGTTTTCACAGGTGTCCCGTTTTTCTGGAAATCTACTGAAATCTACCGAGCACCTCTGCCATTTCTGGATATTGATTCACTCTCCAGGCAAATGGAGTCTGACCCATTACAGTTCCCGTGTCACTTTCAAGCAATCTTTGTTGGATTCAATCCAGAATCCTCTCCAGATGATCTGAAATTGTCAGTTCTCAATCACATGACTAGACTGACCTCAAGAGCCTCACAATGTGGGACTTGTAGCAGCAATTACACCGTCTCTGTGACTATAGACTCCGGTTCTGACTGTTTACAGACAGGAGATGGCAAACCTTCGTGTTCGTACCCATGTGGTGGGATCAATGGTATTGGTTTTGATGGTGGCTTGGAGGGCGATGATGAGGGTGTTGATGAATTGTTGGGGGCTATGTTGGGGGGTTGTTCGGGTTCCAGGTCAGGTGGGAAAATATATAGTGTGGTGGTGGTGAATAGGGACGAGGAGGTGAGGGCTGTGGTAGGGAAGTACCGACATGCTTGGATTATTGGGAGAGTTGCAGAGGCCGATATGGTATCAAGAGTAGCTGAAATTTTTGTTAAGATGTTTGTAAATGGTGGGAAAAATGAAGGATTGATTCATGGGGAGTTCATGCCTGTTGGTCCTGATGGGAGGATCGTTCTATCTTTCAATTTGCTCACTGCCGATCCAAGTGATGGGATTTATGATTGGTATGAATGTTCTCTCTCTCTTAGTTAACCAAAATTTGTTTTCCTGTAGGCTGTGAAGCTTAATGTTTGTTCATAAGCATATATAATTATATCGAACACTGGTTAAATAACATGATGGGATTCATACTTTATATTTTCCTATGGATACAATCTACTTAGTTTTGGGATCTATTTTGATGCAGAATGACTAATATCAAAACAATTTCCATTGACACTTGCCACTTGGCTATGTGCTTACACATGGTGGTGAATTCAAGCAAGTTTTGTTTTGCATATGCAGGGATTTTCAAAAAGTAGATGAAACTTTGTTGGCCCCTATAGTTGAGGCTTTAGGACCTGTAGCAAATATAAGCGTAGAAAGTCAGGTGATATCTCGAATTCTCTTGTAAATATGTATTGTTTTTCCTTATATGGTATCATCTGATCTTATTTTTGCTTTACTTCTGTAGGTTTTATACCACACACCAAAGTCTTCCTTGTCACCCTGGGATGATGGGAGGAATGGCTATACCTTTAGTACCCATGACCTTCCTTTCTTTGTATGCTTCTTTAACTTTTGCTTTAATGCTTATGTGAAAATCCAGAAGAAAATTGCATGTCATTTTCCTTACTTATTGAAATCTTGTAGCCCATACTATGAAATCTGCATACAGAACCATTTTACACACATTTCTTTTCTATTTATCCCAGCATGGGCACATCTGTTGGCGACTTGGTTTGTGGACATGTATGTATTAAGTCTGGACGTATCATGTGTCATAAATTATAATATGATAAGCTGTGTTCAAAATTGTCAGCTTGTGTTGTTACAGCGCCCAGTAAATGATCCTTTCTATATAACACACTGAAAATACAAGTTTTTACTGTCAATGTATTTTTTAGACTTTTTTTTTTCTTGATTGTGACTTGATATGCTCCTAGTTTGAAATATTTTTCTAGCTTTTCTTGGTAATTACATTGGTCAAGTTTTTCAGGTGAACTCAAATGAGTGGCACTTGGATACATCTATTGCTGCAGGAGGGAGGTCAAAGATATTACAATTTGTGGTGTATACCCTTTAACTCTATCGTTGTTTTATTATTCACTTTTATCTTAGTACCTATAGTAACTGTTTGTGATGAATCATGAGTATAGTTATGCATATTCTCTGTCCAATGAAATAGAGCAATTTCTTAAAGTCATACTTATTATCTAGCTATAAATGTGAATTGTACGGAGAAACTAAATTTTGCATCATAGACTTTGTAGGAGCAAAAGTGGGGACATTGTGTATGACTAGGGATTATGCCAGTTTCTTATTCAAATCCTTTTATAATTATTTGGATAGTATGAGTGAATTTTGGACCATAAGCAAGACAGGACATCAATTCCACTAAATGCTCACCTTGTCAATTTTCTTTCCCTTTGTTGTCAGATACATACCATCTGCAAAGGAATGCCCTCTTCTCCTGCAGCTTCCAGATGGAGAGATTTCCAAAACAAATGGCTTTGTGTCTCCGGTAACTTATCATGCCACAGCTTTCACTCCTGTTGTTATCAATCATTTTTGCCAAACTGCCCACTTTTAATATTTGAAATAAATTTTGCAGATGTGGGGAGGTGTTATTGTTTGGAACCCTCGGGGTTGTTCAGATAGTTCTGAAAATAAGCATCCTGTTAAGCGTACAATTTCTGATCAGGTCAGGTGTTTATCCATCATTTGAGAAAGAAATCACAGTTACTTATTGGTTGGCATGTCATTCATTTACCATCTGATTCATTTATTCTCGTTCTTTCATGAGCTGTCCTCAGAAGTCCATACTGATGTTTTACTTATTAGCTTTCTTAAGTGTGAAGTTTAATTTTTCTGAAACAGGATCTTCTGAGCATTTTTGAAGTTTTCATGGGCCAGTTCAGGCAACTTTTTGGTCTTAAATCTGATAACATTTATGTTGGTACATCAGGCACATACAACCTCTTAGCTAGCGAAAGAGGGTTTACAGAATGGTAATAATTATCTTTTTGCTGCTGCTTTAAATTCCTTTTTTCTTCATCTTATATAAATTGTTGAATGAGTATTCACACCGTTGTGCTGAAGCCAATAAGTATCTCATAAGTGCCATATGGGCATTGGATGACTCTATTCACCTCACTACAATCATGTATATTGGCTGTGAATTACAGACACTTGTTTAGTCTAGTGCAGTGAATTGTGTCAACCCATATATTGGTATCTGGATAATGTCAAGCCATTTCTTTTCAAGTTATAAGCCTTATTCAACTTTATGTTTATTCTTCTACAGGGAGCTGGATGTATTGTCACGGCAGCATACCTGCTTTAATCTCCGTTCATGTGCAACCACTCTTGGATCTCTGTCCAGATTGGTATGTTATTTTTTTTCTGTTAATAATACTTCAACGGAATCATTAAACTAATTGAGCAAGACATGTTTTGATTTCCCAAATCTCCAATGCAGGTTCAATCACTACCAAGAATGATCATCATGGATGAGATAGGGAAACAGGTGATTCTTCAAATTCTAGGGGCTGTTTATTGCTCTCCTATGCATGCTATCGTTTCCAATCCTCTACCCTATCATTATTTTTTAAGGTTATTGCATGTCATTGAGGAAAATGCACTAGAATCCTGCCGAATACGAAAACTCTTAAGAGCGAAAAACTAAAGAATAAATATATTGAAATAAATATATAAGATAGCTCATAATATGCCCCCTGATATTTAGTAGCTTTGCCTAGTAGACTTCTCAGCTAAGAAGTATTGTACTTGGCCCATTTCTGGATATAAAAAGGAGAGAATGGTGTCAAATTTTATATGGAACAAGTTGTTGATATCTTCATAGTTGCAATATTGAATTTCAGCATGAGGCATGATTTATCTTCATTGAGCAGGTAAAATTTTCACTGGAGGCTGCAGAGTTGGCACAAAGCAACGCTTCTCTAGGAGTTTCAGATTCTTCCGCTGGTATGTTTTAAGGTTTCTTGTTGCTCTGATCAAGGATGCGCCGAAGGCCAACAATATTTTTCTCCTTGTTTATGTTTTCTTGTGCAGTGTCGTCGAGGCAAGCAAGATCGTTAGCTGAGGACGCGTTCTTCCACCCGTCTATCATGTCTGTCAGCTACTACTCGTTTGAGCATTGTTTTGCTGTCTACTCGGTTGGTCTCACAACTTAACTCAAACCATCAGCTTCATTAACCCAACCAGCTTCATTAACAACTGACTCATGGTTTGCCTCTACTTTCTACTTCCGCAGCCTTTCTTCATGCCCGTCTCCATGCATATCATTCTCGCCGCTTTAAGAGAACTGAAACACTACAGGCAAGAAAAGGCCAAGTATTCCGCGTGGAAACTCAAAGCCGCCTAGTAAAGAAGCTTTACATGATTCATGCTCCTCAACCAATGATGATGATCTGATATCTCCTCTACATTGCCATAGTTGTAACAAATAGAAGGGGGGAATGAAAATGTGGGATTTTGGGTGTGCTTCTAGTGCTTGTTACACTTTACACTGTCTTGTAGGATCAACTTGGCTAATCAAATGCAAATCATGGTGATTTATGAAAGAGAAGAGATTCATAACAAATTCAAATTAGGCCTCATTTTGGCAATTAGGAAGTATTGTAAATGAACTAAGTTTTGGAGAAACATCTTTCCGACACTCCAATGGTTCAAGTCTCACCTTTCATACGGGAGGCTGTTGTGGTGTGCACTTTTGTTGCACTGTTTGTGCGTACTAAGTTGCATTGTTCGGTTTGGAGTCTGTAAAAACGAACTAACCGAGACACGTTGACCAAAATCCTTCCAAAATAATTATCTTGAGATAAATATAAATGACTTGATTGTAAAGTTTGTCTAAGATGTTGATATGTATTGATTTGGTTCGCGGTAAAATCAGAGAAAATGAGATAGAGACGTGCGCGGTAAAAACGGCAAGCCCATATCCACGAAGGACGAGGAACATGCAATGCGGGTCCAGAGAGTAAAGTGTATATGAGAATTGAAGTAAAGTAAAGGAGAGAGTGAAAGCAGAGGAGAGACATAGACGGCGCTTTTTATTCAACGCTTCTCCACACTCAGCCCTTAGTGTTAGTGGGGCTGCTCTCTCTCATATACATATATATGTATTGCTTGATCCAATCTCAATCTAATGTCTCTGTAACGGCTATTTTTGTGTTTATTGAAGACGGCACTGTTTTCTGATTGAGCTGCTTTTGATTTGACGATTTCATCAATGGCCTGCCATAAACACAAGTAAATGCTTTTCTCTTCGGGTTTTGTCTCATCTGCTCACTGTTTCGGTTCATCGATGCATGTTTTCTGATGGGTGATTTCTGGGTTTCCCCTTTCTGTTCTGAGAAATTTTTGTGATGATTTGATGGTTTTGTGAGATGGGTATGGTTTGTTTGTTTGTTTTTCTTAAATGTATGGTTGATTTGTTTGATGGGTTTTGCTTGATTTTGTGTTTGATTTGATCTTCTCTTCTGTTGATGATGTTTTGATGTGTTACGGGTTATGGGAGTCAAGGATTTGGATCTTGGGTTTGATTTAATTGCTGGGTCATTGCCCCATTTTGTAATTTTCCATTTTTAGGTTCTCAATTTCTCATATAAATAGCAAATTTGGTCAACATAGAATATGATTTGTCCTCTCTTTATTTACCATTCCCCTATGATGCTCCAAATGGTAAAATTAGTCTTCATTTATGTGATTCCACCCACTGCTCATTTTGGGTTATTGTTGTATCTAGTTTTGTTCCATTTTGGCCTCAGTGTATGCTTGTCTTCGTAGATCACATGCTACATTGCTCTATTTAATTTTGTGTTTGTGCCCTATGATCCCATCTAGATTCGATCAGTGTAAACAAAATGCCTTTTGAAGTTCCTCCGTCAATGATTTATCTTGAGTGTCGATTCTTTGTTGATTCATGTTTTGCTTGTGCAACTTCGACGCTAGTTTCTGTGCTTCTAATTTTAATGTTTTCGTCTCAGAAATGCTGATAGTGAGCCCTTGGATTGGCAAGGGGATGATTATAGTCTCCAAAAGGATTTGAATGCCAGTAAGTTCTTTTTTATGGTTCTTAGATCAGCTAACTTGTGATAGTTGGATTGAGTTGGTTGCTTACGAATCTCTGTTTCCTAATTTTTGACATGATTTAAGCGGACACGCCTGACTTCCTGTGGAATGAGTTCGTTCAGAGTGAAGAGGATATATCCTCCATGTTTAATGAAACAACCACCCCAATCAAGGATTGTCTGGATTTGGCTTACCTTGTAAGCCACAGTGGTACTGCTTTATGTCCCTAGCGTCAATTATCGCATTCATCTGTATTTATAAGGCAATTCTATTTCTTCTTTTTTCTCTTCCTAATTTGGAATGGTGATTTTCAGAGGTTAGGAACAAGGAACCGGAAGATTGTAGTCAGACATGTTCTCTAGTTAAGAAGCGTAGGCTACAGTTTGACACTCAAGCAGTGGATTCCCCACATTGTAGTAAAGACATGTCATCTGTGTTTCTAAAGTCGAATGTTAGTTCTCAGTAACTCCTGTCTTGTCTCGATTTTGTTGTCTATACACAGTACTTAGTTTGAGATGCCGTATATACAGCTCGTTTTGAGTGTCCATCATCAACACCAGTCTCGATTGATGATATCCATAAAGTTTATTTTATGATTTCAGATGTTGTGTCGGTGAATGCTTATATGGCTCATTTATGGTATATGCATCACTATGTTGGTCATGTTGACCCCCTGTGATTTGGACCATTGAAATGCATGTAACCTTTTCTGCTTTATTTGCTCCTATAAATTATAATACTCTTGAAGGAGATTCAATTTTGGCTCATTTGTAGTGAGAAATTGTAGTTATAAACTCATTCTCTACTTTTTGAGTAGGCTGATATACGTAATGTCTTTTTTGTTCTATGTTTAGGAGAGGGAGGACTTTGAAGAGTTTTCGCCTGAGATGTCGCAGTTGATTTCCGGGTTTTCAGGTTTGTCCCTTGCAACATTATGTGCATCTTTACTTAGGATGTTCTATTTACATTGCATTATGTCTTTAAAGATGCCTCAGCTTCCAGTTATGATGCTGTGGATCAGTCATCTGAGAGCTGGCTTGCTGACTGCCTCAATGACACTGAGACGACCTTCAGCCCAGATGATGCGTATGCTTTTTTACCGTAGCATTTTAGTTTGCAAACCCATATTTTTTTTTTGCGTAATCTGATTGATTTTACATGAAATTCAGGAATTTCTCTGGGGAAACTGATGATGTTCAAATTGATATTAGTGGTAAGAACGTTCTTCTTTCATTTAACGTCACACCTGTTCTTTCCTCTGAACAAAGTTCTCATTGGGTTCACTGTTCTAGAGTTTTTGCCACCTGAGAACGAAGCAACTCCAGTTCAACAACGGTGTGTCCGTCGATCTTCAAAGAATGTTATTTTTAGAGGTATGCTTTTGGTGATGATCTATTTTTTCTATGACCTGTTCTGTTGCCCGAAGCACCATTGTGAATCTTCTAAGTTCTCTAGTTACGTTTTTGCTGTATCATTGGAATGATTACTTATTATTTGAGTACCCTTAAATGATAAATGTTGTAGGTCATGCAAAAACTATCGAGTTGAATGTTTTGAACTCTCTTTTTTGTAGCAAGGAAATCTTACGCAAGGTCTCCTACAAAGTTGGTTTCATCCGTCGCCTATCCATTTACCTTCATCAAACCTTGTGGCATCCGTGGAGATGTTACCCTGAAGGATATTAACCAGCGGATTTGCCCTCCACCACCCTCAAAATCTAAGCAAAGTGAGGAAGATTCTTTCCCAACCTCGGCTTTTTCAGGGAAGCCTGTTGTTGAGAAAACTAAAATCCGCACCGAAGGAGGAAAAGGCAGCATTACAATCCTGAGAACCAGAGGCTAACTATAGTATTTTTCTGACCCCTTTGCCTTTTTTTATGGCTCTTTGATCTAACTGCATAGTTTATGAGATTTCATTCATTTTATCATCATTATGAGGAGCTGGGTAGTATAGAACTCGATTCTTCTTTAAAGTCGCATGAAAGTGTTTACGTCTCAAAAGATCCTCCTATTTTTTTTTTCTTATGTCAAGAATGTTATGAACGCTTCATTGAAAACCCCTCTTATGTGTTTCATGTCGGTTTAATGCATTCCAATGCTGATAATCTATCTTTTTTTGTAGGTTATCACAGGAACCACATACGAATGCTCGATATACAATATACGATACAGTATACATCATAATCAACTATTATGGCTCTCGACACATCTAATGCATCGCCTTTCTCTCCTACCTCGGAAACATTGATCTTCTTTAGCTAGGGTAGATATGTTTCTATTGTTTACTTGTATTGATCTCAGTTTCATGAACTTATGAGATTGTAGAAAGGTAAGGCTGAATGTTTCATGAATGTTTTTTGATACTTCAAAAGGATGTCTTATATTGAAGGAATGTGTTTTTGGAGTGATTAAGATTGTTGTTTAAAGTGTACATGGAGTTGTGTATGTATAGTTGAGCATTCATATATATTTGGTTAATAAGATCCGATAGGTTTATCGATCCCAGGGAGTGCAGATCCATAATAAGCGTATAGAAATTATTGTACGTCAAATGACATCAAAAGTCTAGGTTTCAGAAGATGGAATGTCTAATGTTTTTCACCCGGAGAGCTTACTGGATTGTTATGAGCAGAACGAACGGGTCGGGCTTTGGAAGAGGGGGTCCGTTGCCGAGCCGTCTTATTAGGAATAACTCACGCATCTCTAAACACTCAAAGTTTTGTATCCGAAGCAAGTTTTCAAGAAACTGCTCTGGTTTTAGCAAAAACCGCTCTTCGAGGTCGTATCGATTGGTTGAAGGGCCTGAAAGAGAACGTTGTTTTAGGGGAGATGATCCCCGCGGGATTGGTCGATGAGATTGTGAAGAGTTATGCACAATGATTGATCCTCCATTTCTCTTGTATAGGAGATTGCTTCCCTTTGTTATTTAAAATCGTATCAGTTCATCTAAGAATTTAAATCGATACGTACAAGTAAAACACACACAAATTATTGATTATAATCTATACATAGCATTAATCTTTTGGGCTTTGTTTGACCGTAAAAGATTTTTAAGTGGACCTTTTACAATATATTAAGTAGTTTTGATGATTTCTTTCAAAGCCCAAGAGAACTAGTTCTGAAAAACATGTACAGTGGTTAAGCTAAGTATTTGGTTTATATTTTGTCTCAGTTGAGTCAAGCTGCTAACATCTTTGTTAAGTCAAGCGTTTACAGTGAGATCAAATCTGATTGACTTGATTCAAGCATAATTTATTAGTTACAAATAATTTAATTTCACACTTTTTAATAAAGCAAAATTACAAGTTTGTTGAAAACTAAAAACATTACATAGACGATTACAATTTTATTAAAACTAGATTATCTTAGCGTAGAGACATCACTTTGCTTGATCTTTGACGAGATCCCATTAATGGAATTTATTGAATGAAATATGATACGTCATGTGGTACTCGGTAAAGGTTGCACCTAATATTTTTCGATCGGTCGTGTTGGGAAGGCGTTGTTGGACACGGAGTCGGTAGATATCGTCGAATTTCTTCACCTTCTTGCTATTCTTTCCCCAATGATCCTTGAGTTGGGTTTGGGACCGGGGGTTGATATTCTGATCGACAATTCTTAGGTATTGTCTGTAAAGATCAGGCTAGTACTGATCGCCGCCCACCATATACATAAGCCATGTCACCACTCCACCGATCAAGGCGCAATTATGCATCTCGGAGTTCCCCTTTCAAGCTAAAAATGGAGAAAGGGAGAAGAGGAGAAGTGTAAAAGAAATGAAAAAGAAAGTCACGGGTGGGTCCGGGTGCTTTTTCAAGATGATATGTTTTCGAAAAAAAATTGAAACGAAAGACAAACGTTTATTAAAAAGATAGTGGTTACATTAAGAACTACGGCATGAATGTCATTACAATAAAACTAGAGATCCGCAAGTTTCTTCCCAAGTGGGCGGTCGTGGCTGCATGAGCTGCTTTGACGGCTTTGGATATCTCGTAGGTGTACCTCTCCAGAGTTGCGTTGTACATTATCCAGGTGCGCTCCTTCTTGGTCTCGAATAGCAACCGCTTTTCAACCTCGTCATTGCGTTAGTTCTCAGCATCCGTTTGCAGACCAAGCATTTGATTCAGGTGGAAAACCACATTTCCTTTGACTCTGAGTCTGCACCTTGTTTTTTTCTGACCTTCAGGACGGATTTCTTGGGTAGAAGTGAACTCGTCATCGGTGAGCATGTTTGGGTCAAAAGGGATGTATGAGCCATCATCACCCAACCTTATTTGTTTGCTTGCTCCACTTTCAACGTCGCTTTGACACCGGGGGTCGGTTCTACTGGGGTTGTCGTGGGAGTAGGAAAAAACTTAGCTTTCCACTTCCGTTGGTCCTTCAAAATATTCCAACAATGCTTGTGGTTGAAGGGCAATCTCTTGGGGTCGTTCCTCTGGTATTTGATTTCCGTTTACTCAACCAATTGGGCCTCCAACCGACCACTTTTGTAGATGTCTTCAAGCTGGATGAAGTGGGCTTGGAACCGCTGTAACGTGTTGTTCATTTGTCCCCAGTGGTCCTTGCAACTCTTTGGGTCCCGTGGAGGTCACCGGGTTTCCCCGTCGCAATGAGCTCGTCTTTGACGCTCCTCCAGTACTGCTATGTTTTCTTCCCCTTCCATCTGACGCTATGCACGGAGTTGTTGAACCACGCTCGACATAGCCGTTCCTCCTTCCCGAAACACTTGCTTGCGGCGCTTCTGTGGTTTGGGTAGCTGAAAAAGGTTGGAGAAGATGACTCGATTCGGACACTTCCCGGAACCCGATTGTGCTGCAGACTTTACATCGGATCCAGCGGATCAGCTGCCTGATTGCAGTGCTCTAAGAGAAAGTACTTTGATACTGATATGCAATCAAGTGAGTTCTCCTTCTTACTGTACTATTTACTTTGCTTTCCATGTAAAAAGGACCTCAATGAATGAGAGTAATCATGTTTTGCTAATCATGTGAAATGCAGCTAAAGAAGGAAACTCGGGCGATAAGGACAAGCCACCTAAACCAGGACACTTCCAATCAAGTAGGGGACCAAATTAACACCCCATTTCTCCTAAACTTAGCCCTGCAACCATATAAGTTATGGAACACTATGATCGTCTTTCGGATCCAACATCATTATCTACGAACATTAGGGAAAGATCGTAACTAGCTTTGCCAACTATACCTCCATGCATCAAATATTCCTTATTCCGTCGCATAATGTAAAATAGTAAATTGCAGAAATAAAACAAAGAGATAGAGAAGAGCAGAGCACTGCAGTGTTGCTCTTCCATTTCAAAACTTGCTCCTCCGGGCCCTTTGAGGACTGAGTCACATGGTTTATGGTTGAGAATTGATGCCCAATCTGACCCACTTCATTTATGTCATAACACGATTGCTGAGATGCATGTAAGCAATGAATTGTCTTTTATGTTTTCAAACCTAAATTTAAGGCCTGCCTGTATTGTGTACATTGCAGATTCTGCTATTAATTTGCTCACACCCTCTCTATACATACTTGTTAATGTGCATGTCGATCCGATATAATTATTTAACGGGAAAGTTTCGGGAACTAATTCTTCTTACGGTACAAATAACGAACTAATCTGGGTCATTGAATTAACGGATCCAATTCAAACAATATATTTCTAATAAATTCAAAGTTCCGCATATTTACAGGTCGTATCATTAATGATTTTTTTTAATCTGAGTCTTCCATGTTGACGATCCAGGACCCGTATTAGTTCGTTGTTTTTACCTGAGACTAATCCATTATTTAACGTATTAAGAGCATCTTCAATGGTAGTTTGTTGGTGTTGGCTGATGGAACAAAAGTAAGAGAGAGAAAATCAAGAATAATAATTAAATAATCACGAACAGTCGGCATCGGCAACGCATCCGCTGGCGGTAAGGTCACCACCGGCACGAACCGCCGACAGTTGAAAAATTGTGAATACAATGACATGAACAGTCAGCACGAACAGCCTACCACTGGAGGTTGCTGACAGATAGACAAATTTAATATTTTATATTCGAACAACCAACACGAACCGTCTGCGACGGGAGATACTCGAAGTGAGTAACAAACACAATTGTAAAGCATGTCATATGTTTATGTGACTGGTGCATGTGAGTGATTTAGTATTCGTTACATCAGGTCACGGAACTGAAAGCGATCTAAACCATTTTTTTTTTGTAATCATGTGTTAGCAATTTTCGTTCATAACTATGAAAAAGAGAGCCAACGGTACAATACAGCATAGTGATTTTTGATTAACTAAATTGGAATTGGAATTGGAATTGGAATTGGAATTAGAAGATGTCGAGAACCTCTGAGATTTGGGCATTGCAGAGGGG
>JAYMSV010001014.1:0-14164 GCA_036897745.1 Erodium moschatum | reverse complement strand
TAGTTAGGTAAAACAAACATACCTCATGAATCCGAAGCGGTGGCGACGAGGAGGAACACATCATGAGCTCTGTTTCTCCTCCTAGCTGAGAGAGAGAGGTCGAAGAAAAGCTAAGAGAGAGAGGTTGACAAAAGCTGAGTGAGAGAAGATGGACAAAAGGGGGGTCAGGAAAAGCCGAGAGGTAAGATAAGATTAGGTTTGGATCAAAAGTCACGTGTTGTTTGTCAACCACGTGAGTTTATTGAGGTTGGGTTTGACTCCTTGACCATCCAAACCTCACCCTCGAATGTAGGAGAATTTTCTCGCCCCGTTTGCTTTCCGCCGAACAGAGCTCAGTCTTGAGAGCTATTCGTTCCCAGTCAGGATCCCTCGAAATCAGAGAACTATTCGTTCTTGGTCAGGATCCGTCGAATCAAATTCTCGCTGTCGGTAAGATTCGAAGTTGACTCGAATTCCTTGCTGTAGTATTTATCAATTCAGATCACTATTTCCATGTTGCGTGTGGAGGATTTTGCTATGGTTTATGTATACTTTGTTTTGAATTTTTTGTTGCGTTTTTCGTCTGACTTAGGGTTTCGAATTTTTACTTTATAATATGATCGGACGATTCTTGCAAATTTGAGTTTAATTTGTTTAGAAAACTAGGTTAAATGAATGGTTGAATTCATTCATAGTTGTTGTTTTGATTTGGTTCAACACAATTTCTTCATTGAATTGAGCTTAATCTGTTTGTAAAACTAGCTTAAATTATCTTTTTAGGTGGATTTATGGCCTGATTGTTGTACGTTTCGAGGGTTTGAACTTTTGGTTGTTGTTTCGGCTTGATTCTGTACAATTGTGAATTGAGCTTACATGTGACTGAGTTGAGTTTACTGTAGTTGGGTTGTTGACGGATTCGTGAGCTAAGGCGCCTGAACCGAACCATGTAGCAGAGTAATTAGGAAGCGGATAAGATGTTTGGACCCTAATTGGCTTCTTCATTGCTAAGTTCTGATTGTTGTTTTGATGTGTTTGGTTTTCTTGTAGTCATAAAATAGTTAGTGCATGTGAAGAAGCTGTGAAACATAGGTGGAGGTAGCTTGTAATGTTTTTTGCTACAAATTAAGGTTTTTGATTGTGGGATTGAGATCTATGTTGCCGTCCTTATTCCTTAACCCAACCATAAGATTAATCTACAGTTGTGGAGCCCGACCCAATATATGAACCCCCATTTTGAACTTTTTCAAAAAGCCACTCAAGTGTATCTGCCATTTTTTCTCTTGCAGATAAAACTGTATAACGGTGTGGTTGAGAAAGATGGTACAGATGGGTAGAAGGAGGCAATGAAAGCGTATAAAACTGTTTGTCAGGAATGTGATGATGCTGATGAAGCTGACCAAATGTCGTCAGCACTCATTGATATGGAAAGGAAGTTGTGCCCTTAAAAATTGTTGAAGTCATGTCCTTGCTTTCTCGCTCTGCCGGTTGATGCGATGCTCCTTAATCTTGAAAAGGAAATTGATGTTGTGGATGCAACAATTGACGACTCCTTGATAGGTGCATATCTATACTACACATTAACTGTGATGATTTTTGTCATGCGATTAAGGGGGGGAACCTAACAAGGAATAGCCTCACTCAATCAATCAAGAGCTCTTCCTTGTAACTATAGATGTCTTGTGTTATCACAAAAGATGAAAATACATTATATGTCCATTTTCACATGTAACTTGTAATTTGATTTTGTTACCTGCTTTGTATTTGCAAACGCAGCTAAAGTGAAGACATAAGTATAGAAGTTAAAGGAGTGCTAATGGAGAATATTGAGAAGGTAGATGATTGATATAAAGATCCAATTGTTTGTATTTTATTGGACGACATCTGTTTTTCTTTCTTCTGCTTGGCTGGTAGTTAACATTTTTTTTTCAACAGCTCTGGTAGTTAACATAACATTGCTAGATAATAATATGATTGTATTTGATTTTATAAAGCTCTACTGGCAGATCCTTGATTGACCGTGGGAGAAAATTGAGCTTTTGGTTGATAAAACAAGCTTCTTCTGGATACTTTGGTGATGGTGCACTTAATTTCTCTGGCAGACCCATGGTTGAAATTTTGTAAAAGAGGCAAGTTTGTAGGTTAGATTTTGTTTCATTATGTTTATTGACAAGTGCATATATATCTCACCGGTTTCATTGTTGGGTTTCTCTATATCTTATGATGATGTGCGTCATATTCATAAGAGGAGTGAATAGATTTTTTTACTATTGAAGATAATGCATAAATGAGTTCTTTGATTAAGGGGATATGGAAATGAATTCATGATGGCACTGTAGAAATAAATTATTCGATTCAGTTAAATTGCATCCGCTCTGTTAATGCTTTGTATTGTAATACTCGCTTTTTACTCCTGTTTTTGTTGTTCTGCACCAATTAGATCTGACATGCTAACCGGAGTCAAATCCATTTCCGGGAAGAGATTCATATCATATATTAATCTCCGGAGAGATAATACAGCGGAAAAGAAGAAGAAACAGAGCAAAGAATAAGAGTTCAACAAGCTAAGAGAGCCTAGGACGGGACGAACCCCCCATTTCAAGAGATGCGCTGAACAACTTTATGACCTCGTCATCACAAGCATCAGCGTAGAAACCTAGCTCTTTGGAGAGGTTCCAAGCTCTCCTAGCCTCCGATTTTTTGCCAAGAGAGCGAGTAGGCTTAATTACAGAGGGCTTGACAGCAGGAGGGTTGTGAGGACCAGCCTCAGGGTGCGCCTTTTTTTTTTTCCGAACAACGCCGACAAGCGGAGGAGATAAAATATCCTAGGAAGGAGAGCTGATCTCAGAGATGAAGTTCTTGAAAGATCGTGGCCGAGGGTTAATTAGTGGAAATCGGTAGAAGTGAAGCTAGTAGAAGAAATCGATAGCATGGTAGATAGAAGTGATGGTAAGTGGTGGAAATTGGTAGCATAATTGATAAAAGTGGGCTAATTAGTGGGAATCGATAGCACAGTAGATAGAAATGAGACTGATTAATCGATAGCACAGTAGATAGAAATGAGACTGATTAGTAAAAATAGGTAGCATAATAAAAAGAATGGAGCTAACGAGTGAGAATCGGTAACACAGACGGTATAAGTTAGGTTATTTAGTGGGGATCAATAACATAATAGATAGAAGTGAGGTTAATTAGTGGGATTCAGTTGCATGATAGATTGAAGTGGGCCTAATCAGTGGAAACCGGTAGCGCAATAGATACAATGGTCGGATATATCTTGAAAAGCTGGCCTTCCAACGAAAACAACCTGTTTTCTCTACTGTCGTTCTAGCCTGAAGTCAAATTTTAGACCTGTTGACATTATCTTTTATATTGCATTATATGTAAGTGCTACAACTATACAATTATATAGTTGATGTTATATATAAATTTCATGTCATACCTACGGTTTGCAATCACATTATGATTCATCTTCTGTTTGATCGATGAGAAAGTTAAGCAGTATTGTCTCATCATATAGTTATGTACTTTGAGCTTCATTTGAGAAAATTATGCTACCAATGACATGAAAAACAACTCTGCTGCCCTAGTTTTTTTTTAATAGAATTTGGTGTTTATTTACCATTACAAAAAGTTTTAGAGGTAGTTTATTTCCACTGATATTTTTATCATTTAATTTTTATTTATGCTTTCCGTCAACTTTTATACATTTTTGTTGTGGTCGTGAGATTGAACACAGGCCCAATAAGCTTCCTAAAGTTGGGCCTTCCTAAGTTTGGGCCTTTAATCATGCAAGGCTCACGGCCCACAGGGTCATATCCGCGTAGATCTCTCTGGATTTTGAGAGAGACCTTCTTCTTCCTTGTGATTTTTTGTTTCAACATAAAAGCTTGGCTTTGGCCGTGACTTTGAGAACCCAAACCAAGTGTTGGAAGGCCAGAAGAGACAAGCCAATGCTTGCTCTCAGTCCCTATTTATCCGATAAACCCACCTTTTCATGTCCTCCAGAGCCATTGTTATTAGGGTTTTAGATCTTCACTTTTTGTTCGGTTTCATAATACTAATCGTCAGCTTCATTGGGTTTTGATTCCGAGCATAAGTTTTGATTTTGCGTCGTGGGTTGGGTTGTGCTGCTCTTTTTTGATTACATATATACAAATTAGGGTTGAGTTGTGGCTCTGCGAAGGTAAATTTAAGTCTGGATTTGTAGGGTTAGCTATGGATTCCGGAGGAAACTCCTTGGCGACGCCTGGGACCGACGCGGTGAAGAGGAAGGTGTGCTATTTCTACGACCCAGAAGTTGGGAACTACTACTATGGACAGGGTCACCCAATGAAGCCCCATCGCATTCGCATGACTCATGCTCTTCTCGCACACTATGGCCTGCTTCAGAATATGCAGGTCCTCAAGCCCTTTCCGGCGAGGGATAGGGATCTCTGCCGCTTCCACGCCTACGATTATGTGTCCTTCCTGAGGAACATCACACCTGAGACTCAGCAGGACCAGCTGAGGCAGCTCAAGCGGTTCAATGTGGGTGAGGACTGTCCTGTCTTTGATGGGCTCTACTCCTTCTGCCAGACTTATGCTGGTGGGTCTGTTGGTGGTGCTGTCAAGTTGAATCATGGTCTCTGTGACATTGCTATCAACTGGGCTGGTGGTCTGCATCATGCCAAGAAGTGCGAGGCTTCCGGGTTTTGCTATGTCAATGACATTGTTTTGGCTATTTTGGAGCTTCTCAAGCAGCATGAGGTTTGTTCGGTTTCAACAATGCTCTAACTATTGTATTAGACATGTTTCTGTCTCATACTAACATTATACAGTGCATATATTGTTTTAGCTCTCTAACTGTTTTGTTCTCCATATTTGATGTGCAGCGTGTTTTATATGTGGACATTGATATCCACCATGGAGATGGGGTAGAGGAGGCTTTTTATACAACTGACCGGGTGATGACGGGATCATTCCATAAATTTGGAGATTACTTGCCAGGTACAGGAGATATCCGCGATATTGGTTATTCAAAAGGGAAGTACTATTCCCTTAATGTGCCATTGGATGATGGGATTGATGATGAGAGCTACCATTTCTTGTTCAAACCAATAATGGGGAAAGTGATGGAGTTATTTAAGCCCGGTGCTGTGGTTCTCCAGTGTGGTGCTGACTCGTTGTCTGGTGATAGACTAGGATGCTTTAATCTTTCCATCAAGGGTCATGCTGATTGTGTCAGATACATGAGATCATTCAATGTGCCACTACTCCTACTGGGTGGTGGTGGTTACACTATTCGCAATGTTGCGCGCTGCTGGTGCTATGAGGTATCTAATTGAAATACAGTAAATGTTCAATTTTAGCATCCCTTTTTGTGCATATTTGGTTATGAAACAACCATCTGAAGCCATTTGAAAACTTTCACTCTTCGTAAGGCTACTATGTTCATGTCAAGTTTTGTTTGAAGGGGATATATTTATAACGTGATAAACTATGGTCTGAGATACAAGCTTTGGGCCGCTATAGTAAATCCAAATTTTCTGAAACATTCAGTACTCTCTTTACAAACTATTTCCAGATCCTAGTTTTGATTATCTTGGTCATTTCCTTTACTCGTCAAACCATGAAACATAATGAGGTACTCGTCATGAAAATTGTAATGAGAGAGACCAACTCTAGAATTCTTGATGGATGCTTACCCACTAATTATACTGTTAATCAGAACTTAGAGGGAAAATATCAAACCCATCATGATATCCATTTTTAGGGCAATAGTTATATGTTTCTGCTACAAAAGGATCTGTTGATATTTCTCATTTCTGGCAGAAGAATTTTCCTTTTTGTGACATTTCTTAGTTTATAACTTGTAAATAATAGTTGATGTTATGAAAATGCAGACAGGAGTTGCACTTGGTGTAGAAGTTGAAGACAAGATGCCACAACATGAATATTACGAGTATTTCGGTCCAGATTACACTTTGCACGTGGCCCCTAGTAACATGGAAAACAAAAACACGCGCCAATTGCTAGATGAAATAAGGTCAAAGCTTCTGGAGAATCTTTCAAGACTTCAGCATGCACCCAGTGTCCCGTTTCAAGAACGACCCCCTGATACTGAGGTTCCAGAGGTTTGTTTATGCGAATTCTCTTGCTTCCATTGTACACCCTTTTTTTCTTAGTTATATTTAACTGTTAGTCCCATTTTATTTAGTTCTCGAAATTGGCAAAAATTTGTTTCAACTCTTTGTAGGTTTTGAAATGAATGTCTCATTCACGTGTAAATCCATTGCTTGCTATTCACAATTTCATATTAGTGTAATAGCTGTGTATTAGCACTACATTAGCAATTTCATCATAGATAACTTTATTATATTTTTGCTTGATGATATGCAGGCAGATGAAGACCGAGAAGATGTAGATGAAAGATGGGATCCAGAATCTGACATGGAAGTTGACGAGGATCGGTATTGTTCAGGCCCCTAATTAGTTCCTTGTCACGCACCTCTATTATTTAAATTCGCTAACTTGTTGATCTTACCAGGAAGCTTATCCCAAGCAGAGTAAAGAGAGAAATAATACTTGAACCTGAGCCAAAAGATTCGGTAAGCTTTGCCCCATTTACTTGGAAGCATACCAATTGTTTTCTTTTTTGCTGAACTTTATTAAGCACTTCATTTACGATTATCTTGTTCCATAATACTTCAAGGTTAGTCTTTATTGGTTCTGCGCTCAAGAAAGAAAAAAAATAGTTCCATATGCAACTATCAGGTTCACGTAAAAAAATGTATAAACGTACCTATCTATTTGTTTCATCACTACTTTTGCTACTGTTACTCTTACCACCAAAGAATTGGCTAGTTCATTTATACCTCAAATATTGTAAGATCCGTCTGTATGATAAGGACATCATAACTAGAAAATGGAGTGGATGAATATTCAATTATTGCAAATCTGTTACCAAATATGACCTAAAAATCACTGCATGGTTCGTTTGTACTAGTGACCACATACAACACTCCCGCTGCCATAACACTGCATTTTGAATTGTTATATTGGGGTTCTTTTCTGGAGGAAATGTTTTCCAATTGAGGAAGTGACTAGCTGGTTTGAAATCCGAGTTGTATTCTGAAAGCTCTTTCATAGTTGCGTTTTCTTTTTTTATCAGAAAGTTGTGTTTTCATGGAAATTAATTTTAAATTTTCCTTGGCCCCAAACATGGAAATTATTCTATGAGAATTATTTTTGACAAGCTGTTTCTATAGGAAGCGGAGAAAGGAACTACAGAGCATGCCAGAGGACTGAATACGGCAACGGAGGAGACAACTACATCTATGAAGGTATCTAATGTAGACATGTAAAAACTTGTATGCGGGCATGTGTATCCACATCTGCTGAAAGATGCTCTGTTTTGTTTATATTTTGCAGGGTTTAGATATCAGTTCCATGAAAATAGATGAACCAAGCGTGAAGGCTGAACCAGAAACCGGGAGCAAGCCATCAGCAGATCAGATATACCCCCCCAAGTCATCATAGGCTGGCATCACGATACACTGGGTGTATGTTATGTTAACTGTGGTTTTGGTTTTGTATTCATTATTGTGGACAGAATCCTGGAAAAGCTAAACTATAGTTGGATGTATTCAAACTGTGTTACCTAAAGCTTATTTACTGGGAGCTGGAATTCCGTTCTCGGGTTTCCTTTTTAAGGAGCCTTGGGGGAATCTCTCTTCTTACATTCACAGACTTGTTTGTGATTGTTTTTATATGGATATACTCATTTTGGATATTTTATATTTGCTTCAAAATGACAGATTGTACACAGGGATAATGGCAAAAAAGTACCTGAGGTGTTCGCCTTTTGCAATTCGCACCCCTCTTCTTTAATAATTGCAAAAAAAGAATCTTGAACTTGTCTTTTTATTGAATTTTGTGTAAACATGTTTTGAACTGATGATTTCACCTTTAAAGTTTAAATAAATTTTCATATTCCCTATATTTCTTGCCATGAGACGAAAATTTGGATATTGAAGACTAGTTGTCATGTAAATTTTAAGGGTAAGATTGTCACTAAAATCCAACAAAAAAGACAAGTTCAGGGTATTTTTTGCAATTATCTAAGCGCATGGCTACAAGTTGCAAAAGATGAATACCTTAAGGTACATTTTTGCAATCATTCCCTCCTGCAACTTGGTCATGATAAACTTACAGCTAATCTTGTATGAACTTCTCTACAAAGCTGTATGAACATTAAGATTTTCTGCTTTTTCATGTACAAGTCGATACCAACAATTCACAAATTTTATTTACAAAAATATATTACAATCAGCTTCCAGTAAGCAAAAAGAATCATTTCCTTTGTTCCAAAATCATGTTGACATATAAAATGAAAGGAAAAGAAGTGAACTTCTTCAACCCATTTATCAATTTGTACTCCTTACTGTACAACTCAGTTCTGTATAAGAGTGCAGAACTGAGAGTTCTGCCTTTGAAAAAAGGCTACCTGATGTGTTACTCAACATGCTGCCTGTATAATGTAGAGTCCTAGCTGAGCGATTCTCTGGTTGCTAGAGCTCTGCACTCGAATCAGAAGAAGAAATCGCCTAGTTAGTGCATGCTGTGAACTCAAATGCAAGACTTCTCCTTTTCTACTTGACATTAGCCTCCGAACAATTATGTTTATGACATGCAACAAAAGAGAGTACTTATGTGTAAGTCAACAACACTAAATTACATGTTTTGGTTCAATAAACATAATTTACAAAATGTTTTGATTTACAACTTTGAACTGACCGTGCTACAAGTCTAGAATACAACATTAGGTCACAAGTTTACTCCATCCTTCTTAATTTCATAAAACAATAGAAGCGGTAATTCCTTCAAACTACACATTTGAATTGCCCCGATCTAAAAATTACCCTTCGACAAAACGTGAACTTTAAGATACCCTTTTTCGTCAATCAATGATTGTTCATTGGCTCTAGGAATAATGTCGAGATTTTTACTATCCTTGGTATTAGTGGCAGTTTTTAAAAGAAATTTTCCATTTATGACAGACATGTCACCCCCTCTGCTAATAAATATGATTACAACATGTCGATGTACATTTGTTTTTTCTTCTGTTAGGTGCTAAATGGCGTTAGACATCATAATCTGCAAAATGCCTGATACTTAAATGTTGCAATTAGAAAAGCAAATGACGCCATTAAATTCTAAGGCTGTCTGATACTTCCTCCATTTCAAAGTAACTGTCTGCTTTCCTACTTGTAAAAATTAAGGATAATTTATTTAGTATTGGGCTTTCTCCCACACACCCCTATGTACCACTTTTCATGATAAGCTAGTTCACAAACACTTATATCGAAATGAAATGATGATCAATAACATTAGAAAAATGTTTTCGACTTGGAAACATGGGATATGTTATAGCTGAGATGGTGCAAGAGTAATTTATGGGAAAAAAAAGAATGAAACCAATTGAATGCAGAGCTTTACCAAACTGACAATTGGTTGAGGGAGTACATTCATGATTAATCAAAAGTTACGGACAAATAAAAGAAAAGAGTGGGTAGCAAAACCTGTAAGTTAGACTGATACATTCACTGTCTAAAAGGCCCACGGGGTAGCCTTTGTTGTCTTCAGCTTGCTCTGAAATAACTGGAACTTGGCTTAATCCATTCCTGTCCATAATCATTTTGGCTGAAAGAAGATCCATACTAGGAGTAGCTGTCCATGATACTTGACATTCACCATCCAAAGAACACATTTCAGACACTAAAAGCTCCTATAACAGGAAAAGAAATTATTCAGGAACAATTTGAGAGTTCTGGACCCATCTACTCCACAAAGTATCATTATCACCTATGGGACACACAACCCTTTGTGTTGGATTTAGCAGTTACTTCCATAACTCTAAATAATAGTTTTTGGTGTTGTTGTTTGTTCTTAGGGGATTAGTTCTTATCCCCATTTTCGTTTTTTGCAAGGTCTCAAAGATGATCCCCAAATATTGCGTTGTATCTCTTTGCTTTGAAGTTGCTTCTTGTAATTTCAAAGTTTCTAATAAAATCCTCATCTATCAAAAAAAAAGTCCAAGAAGTTCTTTTACGTTATCATTTCTCTCATTTGAAATGGAAAGGTGCTCTAGAAGTTACTCTTTTCGAAGACTAGATATGAGTTATTAGTTCAGTCGCAAGACCATTGAAATGGAAAAAATGCTCTAGAAATTACTCTTCCAAAGACTAGATATGAGTTATTAGTTCAGTCGCAAGACTATCATAATTTCTTCCCCAACTTAATTGTCTCTTTCGAGTGGGATGAAATGCTTGTATAAGATCTTCTCCCTTACTAAACAACTAACAAAATCAACTTCACACTCTTAGGACTTGATAATTGATCTAGGTTTGAAATTCTTTAGCAATAGGTTTCTTACCTGGGGTTTTCTGCCTCTTGATTTTGCTAATCTGCTGAATTCTTGGATGTCCGTAAGTGTCAGCAAACCAATCAAAATATTGTCATCATCAACAATCATTGCACAAGGATGCTTCTCTGCTAATATGAGATTCACTACTTCTGTAAGCAAGGTGCTCATTAGAACTGTCACATATCTTGTTCTCATGGCTTCTGAAACAACAACTCTCTTTTGCAATTGTTCAATCTCAATATTAGAATAATCTATGCAGAGAGAACTTTCAACTTCACAAAGGCTGCTTTCATATGGTATCGATTTAGCGGGTGCACTACCAGAAGGCAGTCCACCTGTACTTGAGGTAGATATTTTAGCTTCTTGATCTGTAGGAGTATTTCCGTTTCTCAGTGTCCGAGTATCTGCAAGATCCCTTCTCCTAGTCTGTCCTGATGTTACCCATGAAGACAACCCTACAGCTCCAAGTAGTGGTAGGACTATCCGATAATCCTGTGTTAGTTCAAAAAGCAGCAAAACTGCAGTAAGAGGTACCTGACACACCCCAGCAAGAGTAGCAGCCATTCCTACCTGCCAACAAGGCCTCTGAACGGTCAACCACATGATGCATAATTAGAAGCAAAACAAAAGGAGAAGCACTTATTCCAACTTCATAATGAATATCCACTCATATGTTGAGGTCAGACACTTGTGTCACAATTACTTGATGAATGTTATCAGAGTTCACTTGTTATGCAAACTAAACCATAAAACATGAGATGAAGATATAATGTTTAGCTAAAAACAAGATCCATTTACACAGAGACAAGATATAAAGAGCAATTGTACAAGAAATCCAATATATTAATTTCAGTTGTCAAATAAATTACTGTTGGGAGGAAGGTAACATTGAGTGTGAAGTTCAACTGCATTTTGAACAGTTATAACATTGAGTGTGAAGCTAAACTGCATTCTACGAAATGTAAAAGCTGGAAAATATCCCGAACAGAATATGATATTTGTAGGTTAAGTATGGCTTACTTCAAAGTTGAAAATTGTAAAGCTAAAAATATCATCTTGCAATAATCATAATACCATAATAGAACAATACCAGGCCATATGCTTGTGGTGATGCCACTTCGAAGATGGAGAGATGAAATAATGGATTTGACTGAACAGCGAAATTGATAAATTTTCCATATGACATTCCGGTTGCTGCACCGATGAAAAGGGAAGGAGCATAGTAGCCTCCTACTAATCCAGAGGCCCGACACAAAGATGTAGTTACAATCTTCACCACTACCAACTGAAACAACAGCTCTGCTGAAAGACCTTGCACAAAAGGTCGAGATTCCAACAAAATGTCAACATTTTCAAAACCCCAGTAAAGGATTTCAGGATATGCCAAGGCTATCAGGCCAACGGATAAGCCACCTATTACCGGATACACCACCTTTGGTATGCCGATGACCCCGTGAGATTTGTCAACTATAGCCAAAATGTATGATGTTCACCTTGATAATGCCAATGATACCAAGCCGCATAGAAGACCCAACAGTAGGTACAGGGGAAGTTCTGAAAATGAATTGAATTTTTTGAGTAAAGACTGTACATTTATCTCCCAACTAAAATATTTACTACCTATAAATAAAGGATTTGCCAATGTGGTTATTTAATTTAGTTTCTCACAACAAGAATGATCATGAATATTAGTGATTTATACATTAATTAATTTAACAAGGTACAATTGGCAAAAGAGTCATGTAACTGGTTCATTGTGTACAACATAAATAAATATACAGGTACCGATCTTCTTCTCTTTTTGAAATAAAAACAAAGATTGTGGCATATATGGTAAAAACAATGAAGACTTGAGCTGCAGTACGGCAACAACAGAGCAGTGTTCATGATTTTACAGACAATGATAAAGGCATTGGTGATGATCAATGGTAGAAGTGCAAATTTCTTAGGCATTTTTGGTGATATGAAACTAGTGATCGCAGTAGTGGTGACAACAGCCATGCTAGTGCTCTAGGTGACGAAAAGATTGTACTGCATCTGATTGACAAATGGCATTACCAATGCCAAACAATTAACGTGTCTGTATTCAAATACAAGTTTAAGATGAAGACTCCTCCCCTAAATGCAGAGATTTGTAGATTTTTCATCAAAGTTGCTATAAAAGAGTTAAGTTGCGGACATGCCTACTTATAGACTTGGTTTTATGGGCCCTAAGTACCAGTTATATTAAAACACCACTCTCAATTCCTATATATACTACATAACTTTTTTCGGTAGAATTTTTAATACCAAAGTTAGAGGAATGTAGTTCAGTTCAGAGTTATCAGTTATGCAGATGCAAATTATACATGTACATACGCATAAATAAATTTTTCGTGTATAGAGCAGAAGATGATAATCTACCAGTTGGAGAGCGAAAGTCATACTCTGGGACCTTAAAGGCTGGTTCAGAACCGAGACCGACTTCCGACACAACAGAAGCTATTACCGCACTGAGTATAACCATAGACGTCGTATTGGTGAGTGATACGGATGAGTCTGCTGGTGATGGCCACAAGACAGACTCCACAGCAAAAAAACAACCAGCAACTGCTGCATTAAATCCTGTGCATACAGAAACATAACTTGAATAACACACGAGATATTTTTTTCTGGTAACTTAGTACATCTAAGAGCTAACATAAGGACAGTGTAGCTATTTGCTTTGATCAGTATCAGTTGCATGCACTGAAGTCTTAAAACAAACAGCAAATGAGGTAGAGCATACACATATCTCTGTGTTTCTCAGACAGTAAAGTGAAAGTAACTGTAAACATTTTTATAATTTTCTATATTTGTTTTCTATGTACATGCATACTTATTAAGAATCTTCCACTTATTCATAACATATCTTCATGCATAATTAAATACCTGGAGACATTTTGAGCACTACATCAACTTGCTCTTGCAACGAGACTGAATAGTTAGACTTGTCCCCAAACCATTATTATTGAGAATCATAATATAGATGAATCCAAATAAGAATGTTTGGTTCATGAGTTACAAACAAAAGGGAGGTGATCCAAATGCAACCTTAAATTTAAATAAGCTAATATATATAAAAAAAAAACTCGATATTTGAACTACATCTTCATCGTGTGAGTTTTAATCCATTTCTGACATTTGTGGTTCAGGTAAATACTAACTGCCATGATGTCAACTAAAACAAGTATACCATAATCCTCTTATGTTGTTACATACCAAATTACAGCTAAACTCTTTGTTACAAAACAACATGTGTGTATGGGGAAAATGGCACATCAAATGACTCGACTGATCAAAATTTGCTCAGCATGACTTCTAAACCGAGCATGAATGTAGAGGCTTATGGCTTATACAAACAAAGTTTTTAAGTGTTCTTTGGGCATTTAGCATTTTACTATATAGTATATACTTAGCTAACTTGACTTATTTTCTGTATTAATCTAATAGTAGGCATGCATTCAGATAAATAAATGTATTTAGAGCTAACATAAATGCAATAAAACAGACGCCCAAAGTTCGAACCAGAGGCGATTCCGGCAGCCGACCCAGCCGCCACGAGCGAGAGCTTCTTAGGGACACTCCTATCAACCAAATTACCAACTCCTTTAGCTATGGATGCCCCAATCTCAACACTAGGACCTTCGGGACCCAACGAATTCCCCGTTCCCAGAGTCACACAAGCCGCCATAGCCTTCAAAACCGGCCGAAACGCAGCCTTGACATTCCGGTACAAGGAGCCTCCGTCTTCCTCCTCAA
>JAYMSV010001013.1:0-14166 GCA_036897745.1 Erodium moschatum | reverse complement strand
GGAGATGAGGGACCAGGAGGTGGTGGGGCGTGTCAATTGGTGGAGAGGCTCTCTGTGCTCACTGTAGGATAGCTGGCTCTCTATCCGCGTGAATATTTCTATGTGCATTTCTTGGTGAGGCCAAGAACTGTCCTCTGGTTCGAAATCTTCGGGCTCGTATGCTTCGCATTGTGAGCTCAATCTTGTTGCCATCTGTCAAACTGTGGCTTATGGATTGGGTGTTGAAGGGTTTATATAAGGGTGTATGGTTGGTGAATTGACTCGAGACCGACTACAAATAGGTAAAGTTGGCGGCTAATTAGGAAAGTGTTTTGTTTGGCTTGTAAGCAAAGCAAGTTGCTTTTTAACCGTTGTGGAATATCATTATGGTTATGGTGTGTCATATAAAAGTAAATTAGTTGCGAGAGGTTGGATTTGTTAATTCCTTACTGATTCTTAGGTTTGAAAATGTGAGTAGCAGTTTCCTTATTTGTTTGTAACTAAACTTTTGTTTTTTTTTTATTTCCATTCATATACAATACAATTGTATAAAAATAACTTCATTTGCTATTTATTGAAAATAAGATGGTATGATAGTGAGAACGATCCTAACAAAACAGGCTAAAATATATAAGCTTCACAGTAAAAACCCAAACAATGGATAAAAAGGTATCTGAAAGACCCATAAGCTAGTTCTTATGACAGAGGGAGCATATAGCTCTACTCATACAATCCAAGCACTCTGCTTCCTTATTTCTTCCTCAGCCTGATATTTACCTCCACCTCTCACGCTACATGATTTTGTGTATGGTATGTTCTTGTGTTCTCATTACAATATCTATTTATAGGTTTTTGTATATTTGCGACTGTTGAAAAGGAAATAATTAAGGTTTTCCAATTGTTCAAGGTGATTTTTATATTTTAATTGCACATTGCAAGTTATTGATTAGCTAGAATCCTATTTCCTCGCTACACTTATGCATCATGCTATTCCGTTTTCCTTTTCAGTTATTTTCAAGTTATTGATCTTGATTAGCTAGAATCCTATTTCCTCGCTACACACCAGAAGTAACTTATCCGGCCGAATTAAAACAATTGGTCGGGCTAGTAACTTTGTTGGCTTCAAGAATGACCCAATATTATTTTAGTCGGGCATGAAAGTTTTATAACATAAATTTGGTCGGGCATGAAAGTTTCATGGCCGACTAAATTATGTTTGGTCGGGCATGAAACTTTCAAGATCGACCAAATTTTATTACCGAATATGCTCTGGTCGGCCAAGAAATTTACTTACCCAACCAAGTTTACGTTTGGTCGGATAAGTTGTGTCAGATTTCATTAAACCAACAACCACCATCAATACATTCAAACTACCCCAAAAATCATCTGTCTTTCCCCCTTCATTGTAACAGTTGTTGAGGCAGTAGGTTTTGTTTCTAAGCCCGCCGCCTTAGCATATTCAGCATTGATGAACGAATGACTTGCCTCTGTGCAAAACGAAATGAGTTTCATTCCAAGAGCAGCTCTCTGTCTTCTGTTGCTTGATTCCTCATCAACTAGCTTTACTTTTTCTTCTTCCTCCATTGATGTGTCTTCTTCTCCAAGTGCAATAGTTAACTTGGCAGCAGAAGTATAATGACGCTCAAAATAGCTTGCACCGGGTTTCTTGTAGGCATTGATGTTAGGTATAGCACCATTGAAGCTATGGTATGCCCTTTGAGTGCTTGTTGATGGTGGGGTCCTCTGCAAGTTGAGATTGAACTGGTTTGTGTAGCTTTGATCATTGATTTTAGCAAGGTGCATGCATTTGCTGAGAGATAAAGGGTTGAACATAAGGGTACAAAACTTATTTTTGGATCGGTGGGTACAAATCTAAAATGACATATCAAAAAATCAAAAAAAATCTATTATAGTTTTGTCGTTCCTCCTACTGGTTAAACAAAACATAACCAAGCAATTATGAATACAAACAAATCATCACTCAATTCACCATAATCCATTGTTCTGGTTAACGTGAATGCATCACCAAGCTAGTAATTCTTTCAATCCGAAATAATTGAAACCATTGACATGAGGTGGAAAAGAGTCCCAATTTGATTTCCCAGGACATGAACAAGAAAAGTCAAGTAACAATACAAATCTTTATTCGTAACATCATTGTAATCAACAACGGAAATCAAAACACCCTTTTCCTCCCTAGTTTCATGCCAACCAAACAGTATACAACCATGGGAATCAAAATACAGATTTCCTCCACTTTCATGACAAAATGACAAGCAACTACAAAACGTCATATTGCAATAGAAAAAATATGAATCAACTACAAGTCATTAATCATCTCCATCCTACACCAGACCTAAGCCTCTATCCTAACCTCACATTCAACTAAAAAGTAATCAGCCATGGAAATCAGAACACTCATTTCCTTCATTTTCACGTCAACCAAACAAGCAACTCCAAAACCCCATATGAAAATTCACAACACAAAATATCTATATATACTAACCTCATATTTAACCAAATAGTACCCATGATGGAAATATAAACACCCATTTCCTCCATTTTCATGCCAAACAAGCAAACAGCTACAACAACTCATTGGTCATTTCCAACCAGACCCAAGTCTCTACCTTAACTTCACACTCAACCGTGGAAGTCAAAACACCCATTTCCTTCATTTTCATGCAAACCAAACAAGCAAATCCAAAATGTCATATGATCACAACAGCACAAACTCTCTATCCTAACCTCGTAGTCGTACTCAAGCAAATAGTACTCAACCGTGGAAATCAAACACTCATTTCCTCCACTTTCACGCCAACCAAACAAGCAACTCCACAAGCAGACCCATACATCACAAACACAATATCATTCAACAATGAAGGCTAAGATAAAAAGAAAAGTTGAAATGATCGAAATCGAGAGAGAGTAAGAGTGTACTCATAGAGAATGGAGTATCGGACGGTGATGCCCCGCTCCCCCTCGCGCCTGAGAGCCGCTGCTACCATCGCCATTGCTTCGAGCTTGAGCTGAAATGTTGGTTCCCTGGTGTGAAACCCTAGAAATGATTGTTCCCTGATGTGAAACCTCAGAAATTGATGTATTTATACCCCCGGCCGTCCGTATAATTACCATATTACCCTTTACCGCTTTTCTATTACAGTTTAAAACTACGTTATTTCGGTGTGAACAAAACTGATATGATTAGTCTAAATTCCATGTCATTCCTAGCATTTTATTCTGAAATTAGGGCTAAAGTTAAGGCCCGGAAGTCCTAGAGTGGGCCAAGCCCAAGTTTTACAGATTTGGGTGGGCTTGTAATGTGCATATTGGGCTTAATGTAAAGATCATTCAAGAAATTGTCCCTCAAAAAGTGGACAGTGGAGAGATAGATATAAGCCTCATTTGTGGTCCAACATTTTTCTGGTAACCCAACCTTGAATGTTCTTACATTATACATAACAACAACTTGTGCATGGAGTTCCTATTCGAAACAGACTTAATTTCTTTACCTATTAGTTCGAGTTTTTAGATTTTGACAAATATCGAAACTGGGTGAGACAGTGATAGCATGTCTTACCAAACGACCAACAAACACATTCTATTATACAATATTGGTCTGTACAGAAGAACTCTCACATTATCCGTTTTCCATAACCACCGAGCTAAGAAAACGGTACTAACTAACTACTAAAACAGACGCAATGCTTCACAATAAGATCTTATTGATGTCAAGGCTAAGAAAGCTACAGACACTTTCCAGGTAATCTAATCCTTTAGCATACTGATATTTTTATAGAGTTTCATGCATTATTGTACATGTCAGTGCTGATCAAATCTGAAATACAAACAGCTTTATAGTTTCCAATTCATAATGTTTGCTCACTTTGTAGATCACGTAGTTTATCTAATCTCACTGAACACTTTTTTCCGAACAAAAATAAACACATCGATTTATCAGATCAATTTAAGCAAGCACAGCGAAAAGCGGTGCTCCCACCTAGTTGATCAATTACAAGTTGAAAATTTTCAGTATCCTCAGTTTCGTTAGACTATCCATCTATATGAAATTATTCAGTCTTCCACAAACCATGCGAGGATAAACCATATTACTCGTTTTCACAGTAAACTAATGAAAATTTCATTGTCTTAATACCCAAATCAGTACATGTAATATTTCATGTACACTTCCATCAACTGTCATATACACATCAAATTCTTTGCTTATTCCAAAGTGTCTGCTATGTACTATGCAAATCAACTTCATATATCTAACAAACAAATATTGCATTTTCAAATAGTTCAAACTTGAGTTTCACAGATAATCCAATACAGTTGCTTCTCTAAACCTTGTTCCACTAAGAGACACAAATTCCACAAGAAAATGAACACGAAACTTTCAGAAACAAGACTATTTTGTCTTCTTGAAGTCAATCTTGTCGACCTTCACCTCTCCATTAATGTATTCATAAACGTAGACGATAACACTAAGACCAGTTATGTCCATGAGGACAAAACTGGGGTTGACATCGTAAGTAATGCTGCTGTAGGCACCTGTGGCAGAGCCAGGGTTTATGACAACACCTCCCTCGTGCTTGTAAGCCGTAAACTGATGGGTATGACCTGTCACGAGGATGTCAACGTCCAGCTGCCTCTGAAGCATGGCTAGCGAGTCAAGGTCCCCCCATGGCATAACCTTCACAATATCATTCCACAACAGGTACATAAGGACAAAGCCTATCTGAGTATAATGAAACAGTACAACACTACAACGTGGTGCATATAGCCCAGCAGCAACAGTCAAGAAAAAGAAATAAGCATAGATGAGAGAACATGGCCAAACAGAGTACAATATATTCCCAGTAGCAGGTCAAATAAACCTCCCTATAGTGAAGAGAGCAGGGTCAACCAAACCTGATGACCGTGGCAGATTCCCAGCTTAAATTGACCAATAGTTAGGGTTTTTGTCTCTGGAAAACGTTTATCTTCATCAAATTCACCATGGGTGATATGCAGGTCTGTGCAAATGCTTCTCAGGTAGTCCTGAACTTCCTGAAAAAAATTAACAGGAGTTCCAGAGCTTAGGCAGCTGTATATGAGTAGTGTAGAGAATGTGCCACCGTTAGCTTACCAAATTACATTCGGTTTTGTAGGACTACAGAATAAAAAGGGTATAGAAAATAGGAAGAGATATAAGGACTTAAGATCGTACTTGAGAGAAGGAAGACAAAAGAAATATATTACAACAGGAAGCCAGAAAATTGGCTTCAATAATAGGCTATTATACATCTACAAACAAATCAAGCTTCATTAAAAAATTAGAAACATTTAAATGACAGGGAAGATCAAAAACAGGCCCGGCATTATCGGGTCTCAATTATTCAGGAGAGGACAATTGTACAAGATTATATGTTGCATAACATCATGGCAACTAGAAGAAAAGTCCCGAATCCAAGTTTCTTCACCTACACTTCAAGCTTTAATTTATGGATAAAAGAACATGAAACCTTAACCACCTAAAGCTTAGTTATTTCCTAAGAAACTAATGCCTACAGCAATAACAAAAGCAAGTCGATGAAGACTATTTCCTATTTGCACAATTCGAGACAATCTAAATTTGACTCGTCAATATGCCTTCATTTAGAATGGGAAAAGTTACCACTCTTTTTAAGGGTGAATGAGGCTTGTTCTTGTCCACCGAGAACTTTTGGGTTTGAGTCTTAAAACCTGTCCCTGGCTCACGTGTGGACCGTCTAGGATATTTCTAACTCCAAAGTCTTTTTCACACCAAATATGTGCATTGTGTAGACACACAAGTTTAAGATTAAGAAAGAATGAAACAGTTCGAAATCAATTACCTAAGGAGAAGAGTAATGGCTCATATCCTCCAGATATCTATGAATGGTATTTCTTTGGGATTTCAATGTACCATATAACTACCATTCAAGTGTAGGAGACATTTCATGTATTGTAAAATAGGAAATATCACTTCAATAAATTACAAGATTCAAGAAATGCACTGGGAATAATTGTTAAGAGCCTTCCATACAGCCATCAACTCATCCATCCACTGAACACACGGCATTCTTAAAACAAGTACAAAGGAGAAGGCAATGACGATTCCTAATTAAGCGACCTAGTTCGGTCTCTTGACAACATGAAATCAGATAATGAGCTATGCAATCCTGCCGTTTTCCACGCCTCCAAACAACAAATTGGAACTCAACAATAGCCAACAAGTCACAGTTTAACAATTTATTATGGTAATCCTTTTGCTTCATATCCCCAACAGCCATGCAGAAAGAAAGAAAAAAAACCCAGAAAGATTGAGTTGAGCAGACCTTGTTACAGAGGTTCCCAGTGCAAATAATGTGTTGGATCTTTCCAGGAACAAGCATAGACTTGAACTTTGTAGGCAGATCAGCTGCCCTGTGTGGGATGTGCAAATCTCCCAATGCTAGCACCAACACCATCCTTACTCAACTTCAATTTAACTAACTATCCCAAATACACAAACCCAATTGCAGGAATCTGAGAAAGACATGAACAAAAGCCTATAGTTTTTTTATAAAAAAAAAAACTGGAAATATATTATCACTAATGGTTAATTTAGAAGAAAGCCAAAAACTTGATTAACAATCAGAAGAAAGAAGAAGAAGAGATATTAAGAAAATTACCAGAGAGATTTTGATATCGATGATTGATCCGTAAAACCTAAAATTCCCATAAAAGCTAAACTCTCAGAAGTCGCTGGGATGATTTGATCTCAAATCTGCGACCAAAAGTCTCCTCCACGCTCAGCTCTGCGATTCAGCCTCTCCTAGCTCTGCGAACACGATGAATGAAGTTGTGTTGTACCCACAAAAACGACGACGTCTCGTCCTCCTGATTACTTCCCTTCGCTTGGGCCTTGGCTCTCAAGCCCAGTAACTTGTTTCTGAAGCCCATTCATTTGTCTCTGCAAACATAAATAAATAGTCGTAGTCGTAGGTAGAGCAAACAAACCGAACACAAGTAGAGAGAGAGCTTGTACTATTTCTATTTCTCATCGTTTCAGACCACAATTTCGAAGATTTGCAACCCAACAGCAGTAGCAGGTAATGTAAATCAAATCCTACAATGGGTTTTCTTTGAACTTGTGTAGAGTATCAGCTTTATTGTGCCCGATATTTTGATCAGGATATATATAAAAAATTCATGGTGTTGTGCTTCTTTGTTGAGTTTGACAGAGACCCAATGAGGCTTTCTCCAATTTCTGTTTGGATCTTTTCCTGTTTTCTTCTTTTATGTGAGTGGATTTAACTTCACTCTACTCTAATGTATTTTGATGTTGTGAACTGAATTTGTTTTATTTAGGTCATTTACTGGTTTCAGCCTGAACCAGACTTGTTCTTTGTGGTGTTGGAGATTGATTCAATTGATAAATCATTTCATAGTATGTCACATAAAAGTTCCTCAAAGAGAAAACAATCTTTAGGTGAATTCAGTGTGTATGATTTAAAAATATGCTATTTAACTGAAACTGAAACTGATGGCTTATTGAGTTGCACATTTTGATGTTGGGTAAGTGTACTTGTACAATATCGAGTGGTAAGTCTGACAAAGGGTTATCAGGACTTCTGGAATTGGTTGCTTTTGGGCCCTTGTCTCCTCCAACAGAAATTATGTCGGACATTCACGGATTCTCAGATCTGCTTGTGTCAATGTGTGAAAACTAGAAAGCTAACTAGAAAGATCTTTGTATTGAAAGGGAGATCTCATGGGCAATGTTAGAGGGGATGTAATGAAAACTTTTAGAGATGGCATGGCCAGTCTTCATCAATTGCCTGTAGAAATATAGGAAAAATATTAAACTTTGTACTGTTGTTAGTATTTGTTTATTTGTTCCATATGGAATCTTATGCTTGATGCATCATGTCGGGTTCCTGTATTTGAGGTCACTCTTCTTCTCTGCTCTTTTTCGATAAATTGGTGAGTTTTCATGGTTTCTTCACTTCCAAATATCATGTCTAATTTTTGGAGCGTGATTTTAGCGAGACTTAACTATAAGCATACACTTTATGTGGCTAAATGGTTATCGATGACTTCTATACCATTAATTTCTGTTATTAAACCTTGTATAAAGCTTTTTAAGATAGACATTTTCTTATAGGTTAAATGCATCGAATCACCGTGAAACTGAAGTCTTGATGTGTGTGATATTTGATTAGGTTATGGCACAGATGGAGCCTGCGAATGCAGAAATGGAGCAAACACAAGTTGATACTGCTCCAAGGAAACCCCGGATTTTACTTGCTGCTAGTGGAAGTGTAGCTGCAATAAAGTTTGGGAATCTTTGCCGTAGTTTTGCTGAATGGGCAGAAGTGAGAGCTGTTGCCACCAAGGCTTCTTTGCACTTCATTAATAGAACAGAACTTCCTAAGGATGTGGTTCTTTACACTGATGAAGAAGAATGGTCCAGTTGGAAAATGCTAGGTGATAGTGTACTACACATTGAACTCCGGCGATGGGCTGATATCATGGTCATTGCACCATTGTCTGCAAACACGCTTGGCAAGGTAATATATTTCTGTAACTCTATGTAGTTTTCTCCTCCTATCCGTACTTCTTCTTACTAGAAATAAGATAATGGTACACTTAGTAGTGGGTTCCAGTGAAGACATAGCACATTGCACTCATGTCCTTCGATCTCAATTCAAAGATGTCTTGTTTTTGAACTCTGAAAGCTTATGTCCCTCCTTTTTGTGTTAAAAGTAGACCATAAGACCGTACTGGGAGTAAATATTTGAATATTTTGCTGCTCTACTAATATATTAACTTACAACACGTGAAGAATTATAAAATAATGTAAAGTTCAGAACTTCAGATCCACAAGTTAATACTTTGACTAAGCTTATGGAAACAATAGGTTTGCAAAAAAGATAGCTGTGGCATCATACTGTCTTTAATTTGTTTACTTCCTAACTGGTCATGTCATTCTTTCTAACTTCATGGCACTGTAGGATTGTTTTTTTCGTAAACATAATGACACTACAAATATGTTGGAAAAGCCAGCAGGACTTGTTTTTATTGTCATTCGAAATTCAATCATTCGAGATCGAAGTGAATTGTGTATAAATATTTTTCATGCATATGCTCCTTTTTTGGTTAGTTGCCATTTTAAGTCTATCATGGGATTTTGTTATCTTGTTTGGTAGGGGTGCAGATCCTATCCTATGGCACCTAGTGGTCAGATCTCCATATGATATAGTATGCTCATATAGAGCTACTTAAGAATCCAAGTTGCTATACTGACTTAAGGATATATATATAGTCCAAGGAATTTCGGTATGAACTTGTGACATATAAGGAAACAAGATGTGATGAGTTGCATTTTTATGTGTTGATGTGGAAGTAAACGATGGGATAAGTTAATGAGTTGGTATAATTGGTGTTGTAGATTGCTGGAGGGTTGTGTGATAATCTGCTGACATGCATAGTGAGAGCATGGGACTACAGCAAGCCAGTATTTGTTGCACCATCCATGAATACCTTCATGTGGAAGAACCCTTTCACAGAGCGACATCTTATGGCAATTGATGAACTTGGAATCTCTCTGATCCCACCTGTTACCAAGAGGCTAGCTTGTGGAGACTATGGCAACGGCGCAATGGCTGAACCCTCTATCATATACTCAACTGTGAGGCTCTTCTTCGAGTCGCGAGCTAATTCAGCAGGTACTGGTATTGGTATTGGTCTGGATAAGTAGAGATTTGTTTTGTTATGCACAGAAGACAAGATACATTCATTACATCCGTCAATCATTTGATGTATTATGCTAACTTTTAGTTGATCTGGACTGGATTATGTGTCTACATTTGTGGTTTAGGCTGTGTGCCAAGCCAACTAGTATTAATATGTCACCAACGTTTAGATATATATGGTTGAGGCAAAGGTGGTTGCTTGTGTTGAATGCATTCTAGTTCATCTCCCTCTCCTTAACTTAAATGATGTCTGTCATAGTGTCATTATTGATTCCTCCTTGCTCTGTATTACTTATTTCTTTTAGGTGAAGCAAATTGTTAAATATGATACAAGTAAAAGGCAACTTTTTGTTCACATTGATTTGAAGTTACTTGAAAGGTATTGTAAATGGAAATGGTTGTGACAAATCAGGTATGAATGGGACTTGAGTGCAACACCGCTGCTTTAAGATCAAGATACTTTGTTCAAAATTGCCAATTACATTGGTGAAGATAGAGGTCATCATGGGTCATTGAACTCACAATTGTCAATCAATAACATTATAGTTGTTGCAGTTTAAAAGGATTGGATCGAAAAAACGAAAATATAATGCGCTATACCAAATAAGTAACATATTACTGACAAGGTAGAGAGCTCAGTTCAAAAAGCCACCCCCAGTTCATTGCATCAAAATCCACTTTCTAACAAGATGAAAACTTAAGTTACCCATAATTTAGAACAGCCTAAACCGTGAAAATCAAGGGTCGCCGAAACCTACATAATCTTTTCTTAAAAGTCATTTAGAGCCTCTGGGCAGCTTCTTTGGCAAGGACTCTCTCTTTGGCCTTGGTCTTGGCTTGAGATTTGGATCCCATGATTCCACCACCCCACTTCTTCCTGTTCTCCTCGTACTTGTCGTTGAAGTTGGCCTGTAACAAAAATGTAATGCATCATAAGTGAAACTACAATCACGAAACATTACATGTGAACACCACGACCATTTGACTCTACACTACCTTAATTGCCTCCAAGATCTTGCTGAACTCCATTTTGTCTTCGTTCTTGACTGTGGTCAAGCACAAAGCAGATGCAGTTTTCTGGTGGACGATCTGTGGGAAAATAAATTAATTTAGTTTTGAATCAGTAAAACCTGTAACGCAACTAAGCTACAACAGCAAAATGATTTGAAAATACAACATATCAAGAACTCATTACCGCTCCTAGTCGTGATTTTCCCTTCACAATGCAGTATGGAATTTCCATCTTCCTGCATAGGGCTGGAAGCCACACGACCAGCTCAATTGGGTCAACATCATGAGCAATAACCACCAGTTGTGCCTTGTTCTGCATAACAAGAATTATTTCAACCATTTGCACACTAAGATATCAGTATCCTAAAAGTTGAGGGAGCAATATTAGAAATAAAAGACCTGCTCAATAAGGTAGGTAACATGGTTCAACCCATATTTCACAACAATGGGCTTCTTGGCCTCAACAGTTTTCCCTTCAGCCTCAGCTTGGGCCCTTTTCAAGAGACGTTCTTTCTTTTCTGCTTTGTCCTCCGGCCTATATTTCAGCAACATCTTAAAGAGGCTAGTAGCTGCAGATAAGTGCAGAGTAAGAAAATTGTACATTCAATATTACTCTAGAAATCTCACACAGGAACTGGCAAAATGTTAAGTACAACTATCAAGAATAAATATCAGGAGGCCAAACATGAATCCCAGGGGTCAATCACATTTCTCACAGGTGGATTAGAACGAAAACAATAGGTAAGTTCTAAACGTGATGTAGGATAGGATGTGTGCAGCGGCTCTAATTTCCAAACTACATGAGGTACAAGCACATATCAATTGCAGAGCTTACTTTTATATTATTCCACGTGAGAGGAATTCTTTTCTTTTTGGTATTCCTAGGCGCATGCCCAATTCTGTGCGCTCAATATTTAATATTCTTTTTGGCATTCCCGTATTTATTTAAAGGACCATATTACCTAGGCATAGAAAAATCTCATCTACAAAATATCATGAATTGGTAAATAAATTAAACTAGAGAGCTCTGCATAGAGCTGGACCCTTACATGCGCAACAGGGAAGACATGGAACAATTATCCAACAAAATATATGTTCCAAATGTGGGTTACATGTTGGTTTGGAGCATGCAAATACCCAAAGAGATTTCATATAGCAATGATGGCAATGATGAAAGTAAATTTGTGAACATAGCCACAACACAACTCACATAAAAAAAGACATTTACTGTTCAGGTATGGAGTAAAAAATAATTGTGCATAAAATTCCAAAAAGCGGCCACATTATCAAAGAACCAACTAAATGACTAATAGAATTAAGGAAAGTATGTACCAAGATTCTTGTCGAGAGTCTTGGTGAACTGATTCAGAGCTGGTGGGACCTTCAATCGTTGCTTGAGAATCCTCCTCTTCCTCTGAATCTGAACATTTTTGGGGAACTTCACATATCGGGTCAAATCCCTCTTTGGAGGAATCGCCCCACCAATACCGAACTGCTTCGTCCTCTTCTCAAACAATGGGTTCACTACCTTCTCCTGTAACCCAATACACACGTTATACTCTAGCATAAAAAAAAAAACAGATTTTTAACAAATCAATGATTAAAATGTAGTGTGTAGAATCAAGGAGATTACCGTCTTCTTCTTGGCTCCTCCAACTAGAGCTTTCCCACCTTTTTTTGGTGCCTTCAAAAACAAATTCAATTAGACAATAACAAATATGTAATAACATTGAACTAGGGGACAGCATAAAAAATGATGCACAATTTTTTTTCTCGGAGACAAGATTTTGATTGCTATAGAAGTTCCGAGTACTATATATATTAACAGCTATGTGACTGGGAATCCAGGTATTAATCCCAACGAATAATACAATAAGAGAGTAATATAGCTACAAACAATTAAAATAAGAGTGCTATTTTAATTCTGGGTTAGAACATTATTGCTACAACAATTCAGGAATCATGTAAATATCATGACAGAGACGGAGAAGGAGACAGTAGAAGCTCACCATTTCTGCAGATGCGCTTCGAGCTACTTAGTTTCGTCTGCTGAGCAACAAGCGGCGAGGGCCTGAAACCCTAAGAAGAAGGTTTTATATGCGAAAAGGAATTTAAAGCGACGTCGTTTTTCTCATTGATTGAGTTTTTCTTTTGAAGTAAATTATACGTATAATTGCAAAAACATACCGTAAACTATCTACATTTTGAAAATACTATTCATAGAAATGTTTTATAAAATAATGTTCTTACAATTATTTGTTTGTAAATTGATCGTCTTTAGAAATGACAGTTTTTTTCTTTACATTATATGTGTTTTGTTGAAACAAAAAAAAAATAACAATAACCTCGTTAATACTCCATCAATGGACATAGTGTTGATGTCATTTGGTTATTCGATCAAACAACAATATATTCGAACTTTTGTGTCATTTGATTGAAGAATCTTCCCCGCTATTGTATTTTGCTTCATAGTCTTGTTAGGAAACATGGAAATCATGCATAAGATTTGTCATAGTGACTATTCTTGATCTTACACCACAATGTCGAATTCCTTGACGTTGTTCTCACAAATAGCCCTCAATCCTCCGTCTTCCTTGATAGTATAGTATAATCTTAGTATATATTAACCCATCAATTGTAACATGAACAATATCAATGAATTTAAAAGTCTCTCATATTTCCACTTCTCAAATTAACATGGTGTCAAAGCTTTGTTAGACGTTTCAAGAATTTTATAGCTTTATCTACTCGTTAGCTTATGATGTAAAGAATGGGCAAGACATCTCAAAGACATTTTTTTGCTTCATTTTTCGCTTTGAACTCACTGGTTTGGTATTGTAGTAATCGAACTACTCTAGAATGATACCGTTTATTGCACTTTCTTTGTAACTTTATTTTTCGATTTGAAGAGAGCATGTGGTAGCTGGAACTTCGTTGAAAAGGTCCCTTTTCCTCTATGTCTTCATCATCCCTCACGCATAATGTTGTAAAACACGTTAGGCGTTAATCAGACGGGAAGGGTCTTTAGGCGCTAGACAAGGATTAGTCAAGCATTAATCGGATTATTATTTTTATCATATAAATAAGGGTAAAAGTCACGCGACTACCCTAACGAAACTCGGTTTTCATCTGACTACCCTAACCAAACTTACTGGCATCTGACTACCCTAACAAAACATTTAGTTTCAATTTAGTACCTACCGTTAGTTTTCCATCCATTTTGGATGGAAAATGCTCATGTGCCAGGCACATGACCCCATTTTTTTAAAAAAATGACAGTACTACCCTTCTATTTCTTTTTTGAACAGCTACCCTTTTAATTATAACTAACCTATTTCTAACGCAACCCATTTATTTCTAACCCTAACCCTCTCATCTCTACACACTCAGCCTCTCTCCTCTACGCCTGCATCCTCATTCATCAACCATCACC
>JAYMSV010001012.1:0-14168 GCA_036897745.1 Erodium moschatum | reverse complement strand
CTAGGTTACCGGAGATGAAAAATGAAACTTTTAGGGTACCGAGCTGGAATTTACCCTAAGTCTAATCATGACCCGTCTTTTTTGATCAACAACCGAAAGGAACGGTAAACGGACGTGTCGCGCATACCACGTGATGTCAGTGTCGGTTTTATCGATTACGCGGACCCATGTGATTGGACCTGATACCGGAATCAAACGATTCCCGAATCCCAAGACATGCACCAATGTCGGAACTCGCGAAATCCGACATCGTTAATACCGATGTCGCCCGATTACTATCGATTTTCCGACCCGATAAACATCCAGAGCAGCCCTATGTAATCCCTATGATTATTTTTCCTTATTAAACCTTGTCTTTGTTCAAACAAACAAAGTTAAAAAACTGATAATATATTCCATTTAATAAACTAAAAATCACTGAATTCAATCTCTACTATCATTAACTATACAAATAAAATGCGAGTATCGAAGCCGCCACAAAAGCACAAGCCACACAGCCCCACAAGGACAAAACACAAGCCATTCCAATTTGCTCTCTATTTATTAAACTCCTATTCAAGATAAGACACTAATTATTAAAATATGATTGTTCAAAAAAAATTATTAAAATATGTGGAACGTGGACGTGGTGGGTGAAAAATGTGTTCTTCTTTCTCTACTTTATTGCTAAACTGGTACTCTTTTGGTCTTTATTTATATATATTTTTATTATTTCGTTGGATTTTTCTAAAAAAATACGAATTTAATTATTGAAATTTGTGAAAAGGTATATAAATGGAATAAACAGAGGGAATATACAGATTATATTGAAGAGCATAATCCAGATGGTCATTGGAGCAGCCATCATCGTGTTGCTGAAAATTAATCACCACTAGCACTATAGTACTCTATATTTAAGTACAACTTTAAACTGCATTTAATGATTAATCCAATTCTTTTTAAGATAAAACATTTTAATACATTATATAAGAACGTGGAATAGTCGAACCGAGTTTAGACTTTTTACAGTTTGATTTGCGGTCAAACATGTTTATATAATTAAGATCGTGGTTTGATTCGAAAATGCATAGTTAAACTCGATTTCACCTCTTCGATTAATTCTAGTTGTAAATACCTAAAGGGATGAATCCAGATCTTGCGGTTAACTATACTCTGTTTGCAAATGTGTTATCTATAAGACTATCCATAGTGGAGGTTTGTGTGCATCGAATAGGGGCGTGGATTCGGCACCTTCTTGGGGAAAAAGTCCAAAACCCACGGTTCTGTCGATTCAACGCCCATAAAAGTCGATAGATTCGTCGACCGTCTATTCGGGTCTAAACCCGATTCTCCTCTGGAGAATCATCACGTGGCCCAAATAATTTAAAAATAAATTCGGTCTACTTTTTTTCACTAATCGGGCCCACCATTTTTTTCGTCCAATTAGACTGATCCCACTGTGGATAGCCTAACGAAAATTTGTCATGTGACTATATTCTGTTTACTGGGATAATCTTGACTTTTTCGAAAGAAAAAAATGTAACCTTGCTAGTGGATCTATGAACGGAAATAATAGTTGGGGAAGGCTTTTACAAAAAATAAAATTCGCCGTTGCAAAACGTACATAGCTCACGATAAGTTTTTACGATTATTCTCACATTCAATGATAACTAGATTATTATTTGATACAATGAATTATATAATTAAGGTGAATTTAATTCAAAATTAAATATTTATGTTCGATTTTATTTATTTTTGCTACGAGACAAACAATTATTAGTAGACAATAAAATCTCCATTTGATTTTCCTTTTATTTACTTTTTACGACTAAACACAAGGACGCGCGCACTACTTGTTGTCCAAGGACTTGCTCTCATTTCTGCTACTATAAATACCGATCTCAATCTCGCCGATCGTAGTTGTGTTGTTTATCCAAATCACTAGAACTTTCCGGCGCCGGAGCTGTTGAGATCAGTTGGAGAAGAAGAATCGATCGTAGTCGGTGAAGTATGGCTGAAACGAAGGTTGAAGGCGACGCTGTGCTGGAGTTGGACCCCAAGTCCACCGTCAGCGGCGGCGTAGAGGACGTCTACGGCGAGGATCGCGCCACCGAGGACACGCTCGTCACTCCCTGGACCTTCTCTGTCGCCAGGTAGCTCTCTCTCTGTACTGATTCAGTTTTTGATTATCTGATTAATCGATTACAGTGATTAGTTACTTCATGCTTCTGTGTTCTGCGAAATGGAGTACCGCGAATTGATTGACTGTAGGTTTTGTTTGATCCAGCCAAATAGTACTCGTGAACAAGCTCGATTCGATTTAATTGTGTTTTCAATTCATGGATTGAACTTATTTGATTTGTTATCACTGTTTTGTTTCATGAATTTTGATGTGTTGATTTGTGATGGTGCCGGCGATGTAGGATGTGGTTTAGCCTTGTTCTGATTTTCGTTCTCATTGGGGAGCGATTTTATACACATTATGTTGATTTTGAATTTTAAAATGAGAATGAATATGAGGTAACATGAATCTATTAATTCAACAGTGGGTACTCATTGCTGAGGGATCCTAATCACAACAAAGGGCTTGCATTCACTGAGAAAGAGAGGGATGCTCACTACTTGCGAGGCCTTCTCCCACCTACTGTTGTCTCTCAAGACCTTCAGGTTCATTGCCTTTTGATTTTTCGAACAATTGGGATTTGAGTTTCCAGAGTGATCATCATATCATCTGTCTCGGAATGTTGACCTGATTTTCTTATCAGGAGAAGAAATTGATGACCAATCTGAGGCAATATCAAGTTCCATTGCAAAAATACATGGCCATGATGGATCTTCAGGTACCCAAGAGTGATTTTGGTGTGCTTGGATACTTTGTAAGCTGGAGTATAGATGGGGAAAACGATTTACTATTATGATTCATTACTCTATTGTTCCAATTTTCAGGAGAGGAATCAGAGGCTATTCTACAAGCTTCTTGTTGATAATGTGGAGGAACTGCTTCCAATCGTCTACACTCCCACCGTTGGTGAGGCTTGCCAGAAATACGGGTGCATCTTCAGGCGTCCTCAGGGTCTTTACATAAGTTTGAAAGAGAAGTAAGAATGCTACTCAGCCTTATGTTTTTGTTCGAGTTACAATTATTAGTAGTCTTGGCATGACATGGAAAGTACTTCGCTTTGATAGGGGTAAGATTCTCGAGGTTCTGAGGAACTGGCCAGAGAGGGGAATTCAAGTTATTGTGGTGACTGATGGTGAACGGATTTTGGGACTCGGGGATCTCGGTTGTCAGGTAAGTTTATCGGGACTCATTTACTCGAATTCTTAGTATTTTCTTATGCAGATGAGTACGGTACTTATCAAGATTGTAAATAAGTTAAGTAGTCTTTGTGTGACAATTATTGTTGAAAATATTTCAGGGGATGGGAATTCCTGTTGGGAAATTGGCTTTGTACACAGCACTTGGAGGAGTTCGTCCCTCAGTAGTAAGCATTTCCAGAATTATAGTTCTTTTTTATCCTTGATTTAATATTTTGTTTGCATGTGTTATTTGCTTTATACCATCTATAGCTATGTGGCATGATGACCGAACTAAAACTTATTGACTTCCTTGTCTAGTGCTTGCCTGTAACCATTGATGTCGGTACAAACAACGAGAAGTTATTGAATGATGAATTCTACATTGGGCTAAAGCAAAAGAGGGCAACAGGGCAGGTTTGATGATTTTCCTCTCCTTTGCTGGAATATAGTGACTGCTTTTCATTTTATGGCTAATTAATGCGTTATGTGGTCTCTTAACCTCTGAGTTTTTTATGTCTTTTTGTAGGAGTATGCCGAACTTCTACACGAGTTCATGACTGCAGTCAAGCAAAATTACGGGGAGAAAGTTCTTGTGCAGGTACCATACAAGTTCAATCAGCTACGTGATTTGTGAATTGTAATGTTCCAAGAGTTTGAATTTTCTTATGGACTAGTACTAATGTATAGTTTTAACCACATTTTGCAGTTTGAAGATTTTGCAAACCATAATGCTTTTGAGCTGCTTGAAAAATATAGGAGAACCCATCTCGTCTTCAATGACGATATACAGGTAAGATTGTTTTGGTATATACAAGAGGCCGTGTTCATGAAGATTTTAATGTTGTTTCTAACAATTCTGTTTTTTTTTTCTGCTGTAGGGGACTGCATCTGTTGTTCTTGCAGGGGTTGTTGCAGCACTGAAGCTGATTGGTGGTAACCTGGCCGACCATAAATTCTTATTCCTCGGTGCTGGAGAAGTAAGATTCTTTTATATTCTCTATAAAACATCAATTTCTCAGTTCGTGTCTTCCTCATCTTTTTCAATCTTCTCACTTCCCTGATGCAGGCTGGAACTGGTATTGCCGAGCTTATTGCTCTTGAGATGTCAAAACAGGTATTGATTTTCACTTACTCATATATAAGCTACTTTGTTTTCAATATGATGATTGTGGATGGTATTATATGTATTTATCTGTTAAATATTATTCTCCTTGTAGACAAAAACTCATGTGGAAGAAACACGGAAGAGGATCTTTCTTGTAGATTCAAAGGTACTCTTTCCCAACATTGAATATTACCTATTGATTTTCAGTTTCAATTGTTTTTGTTTCTTTATGCTAATAAACACAATAAAATATGTTGCAGGGATTGATTGTGAGCTCTCGCAAAGATTCACTTCAACACTTCAAGAAGCCTTGGGCTCACGAACATGAACCGGTTAAGACTCTCTTAGAAGCTGTTAAGGTGCGAAAAATGTCTGTTTTAGTATCCAGGGATGATTGCAAAAAAAGTACCCTAAGTATTCACTTTTTTGCAACTTGTATCCCTCTTCTTTGACAATTGCAAAAAGATGGTCTTGCTCTCTTGCTTTATGTCTTTACTTAATTTTTCAGGCAATCAAGCCAACGGTTCTGATTGGATCATCTGGAGTTGGAAGAACCTTTACAAAAGAAGTGATTGAGGCCGTGAGCTCCTTCAATGAGGTTCTCTTCTCCCCCTCTCTCAATCTATGGATTTTGAATTTGTAAGTGAATTACGTGTAAAGAAAGAAACTAACTTTGTTAGTCAATGACTTGCAGAAACCTCTGATTTTGGCTCTTTCCAACCCAACCTCTCAATCCGAATGTACAGCTGAAGAGGCTTACACTTGGAGTGAGGTAATAATATTAACGGTACTTTGGAAAGTAAACCAGTAGTTTTGTGTTTTGATCGTTGCTTTGTTTCCAAATCGAAGGGCCGTGCGATATATGCTAGTGGAAGTCCGTTCGATCCCGTTGAATATGATGGCAAAGTTTTTGTTCCTGGCCAGGTTATAATACGATATTACTTTTTTTTTTACTTTCATCGAGTTTTTGATTATCAACAGAGAGGGTTTGAACATCAAGAGCTAAGTTCGTATACTTGTCGTTTCAGGCCAACAATGCTTACATTTTCCCAGGATTTGGTTTGGGTTTAGTAATCTCTGGGGCCATCCGTGTGCACGAAGATATGCTTCTTGCAGCCTGTAAGTTCTAAATACCTATGCCTTATCTCTTTCTATCACTCTTTATGATTTTAGTTTCAGCATCCAAAATACATTATATATGATAATCTGCAAGGAGACTAAGCAAAATCAAGAACAAAAGGCTTCTCGTGCTTAAATTATGCAAGAAACCCGTTCCTTTTACTGATAGCAAGTTGAATCTAATGACTATATTGTGGTTGTATAATGTGCCTCAAAGACGTGGATTTCTTACCTATCAACTTAATCTTTTTAAGTAAATCGGGTTTTAATCTGATGTCAGGTTGCAGGCCCACGGGCCAACAACCCGTTTGTTGTTCCGAATCTTACATAATATGAATCATTATCAATATGACATAGTGACATGTACTTGAGAAGTGATGTTAAAGCTTTTAGGTAGGTTCGACTTTAACTCGCATTTTTTTTCGTTTCCAATAACAGCTGAGGCCTTGGCCGGACAAGTTACAGAAGAGAACTTCAACAAGGGGCTGATATATCCACCATTCTCCAACATCAGAAAGATCTCAGCCGAAATAGCTGCCAGAGTTGCAGCCAAAGCATATGAACTTGGTGAGACATGTTTCACTTATGAATTTACATACCATTTCTTGTTATTAGAAGATCAACTCAACTGGAAACATCAGTTTGAAAGACCCGATTATAGTTTTAACAAGACTCGTTAGGGCCAAATGAGATGAATAGGAAAATACCGATACATAGAGGACCAACTAAAAGCTGAAGCTGATAGTTGAAGGCTCGATTACAGTTTCATATTCTAACACATTTGACAAATTCTGAAATATATGGTACTAATGCTGTATCACCTAATGTTGCAGGTGTTGCTACTCGTCTTCCTCGTCCTGAGAATCTCGTGAAGCATGCTGAGAGTTCCATGTACAGTCCCGTGTACCGTACTTACCGTTGAATCAACACAAATCGAGCTGAATAAATTGTGTTGACGCGGCTTTCGTAAAGTTAACTTCATAAGTACAATGTTGTGTTGTGTTGCTGCTCTATGTGTTGAAATGTTGTGTATTAGAGCTTTGGATTTAGTACAAGTTGCTTGTGTAATGTGCTCGTTGCTCTCTTATTATGTGTTTTGTTGCTTCAGGTGGCAGTTTATAGGAATAATGTCTACTTGTATTTCTTTTTTACACAATAATATCAATGGATAGTTACAAAAAACTAAATAAAAATATCTTTTTGGATTCACTTTTTACAAGTTGTAGCACATGGATCCGCTGAATCCATTTCTTATAGAACAGCATATAAGTTATCATGATCGCATACCAAATAATACTTTGTATCGTCGTGTGACATGAAAAACAAAAATGTGAGCTATTTAGTTTTTGCATATCGATGAAAACAAAAATGAGGTATTAGAACGAATTTAGTTTGGTACATGTGATGGATATTTTTGCATATTGGTCCATCCATCACCTCTGATTTACATGCGTACGTTCGACCCTATATAATGTGTATAAATCGCACAGAGTAAAAATAGAATGACTGCGTGTAAACTACCTAACTAGTAAGATTGAGCTTTTTTAAGTTTTTTTTTAATAAAAAGATATTTTCCAAGAAGGAAAGCATCGAAGAGTCACAGGACCAAAATACACGATTACAGAGGAGCTTAAAGACAAAAACCTTTAAAACCAAGAGAAGTCCCCTTAAAAACAAAAAACACAGAGAGCCAAAGAAAACTCAAAATAAATTGTCAAACCTCTTGACTCTCGAGAGAGCGCCTTGAGGCTCGAACGCCGCTTAGTTTCACAAATCCATAGCTGAAGGGGTATCGTGCGAGCCCTTTCCCGACTCAAGGACTTGTGAGTCACTTATGTTAAATCATATTTCACTACTAAAAGATCAACTTTATTAACCTCAACAACATTTTGCACATAAGTTATTGTTACAAATGAATACCAGTGAAGGTCCCTCTAACTAAGGGTCGACGCAATCTCCAAATTTCCGGTTATTGTTGATTAAAAAAATGAAACTCTACTACTTATTTTGGATGTCATGACTCATGAGAGTAACTATATCCTCGCTCGGAGCACCTGTAATGCAGGTGAATTCAACGCATGAATCGACGAAAAAGGTGGTTTTTGGCGAATCGCCCACCTATGGGACGAAGGATTCCATTTGCCTCCTTGTGACCACTTGTCACGTGACTTTCGCCTGATTAACCGCCTCTAGTGTTGTGGGATGTTGGACGAATCAGTTAGATTCGCTTGGGATAATTGCCTCCAATGGGCTAATCCCATTGGAGATGCTCTCACTAAGAAAACTAAAGACCTGTTTCAAGTTTCCTCTTGACGGCCTTGCTTTCGTTGCGAATTTACATAAAAACACGAGTCGTCGCCGCATATCGAGTTTCGTTATTTTTGTTTCAGAGAAGGATTTTCCGTCATCGAAGGTGCCTGAATAAACAGAATCGATACTCAGAGAATGCAAACACATGATCCATATAGTTAGCAGAAACAACGTTAAGAAGACTTCTTTCAGTTCTCTTGTCCTATTTCGGTTCTGACTGTTAAAACATTGAATTCAAAATAATACCTCCTTCATCGAATAATGCTGTCAAGATTGCTAGACAAACGCATACACTAATGTCCTCCCCTGTAAACAGATGACACGATATTAGTTTGTTCCTAAAATGATCCTAAACAAAACGAGTAGTAATCCCTTGACTTCCAACTAATCCGATCAAAAACAACAACTCACAAGGAGAGATTGGATATTATTTACCGTTATGACAACAAACGAGGAGTCGTTTTCCCTTGCTAAGATTGAGCTTGGCAAAATCCACAGCAGATGCTAGATTGCTCCTCAGGGAGAACCGGTCGAACTTGGAGTTCTGGGCGGTAAAAGGTCATGGAAGTGAGTAAATTGCAATCTTAACTAAAGAGTTCAATCCAAGAAACATTGGAAACCCTAAATATTCATCAAATCTCAGAGCTCACCACCATAGGAAGATGCAAATATGCTTCAGTGTTCAGATGACCCACTGAGATGGAACTCTGATCACAATTCAATATGCAGTCCACAGAAGTATTATTTGCAGCTGCATAAGGGATGAGAATAAAGAACTGCTCTCAAGTATACACACATATTACTAGTCGATTAAAGCAATGATTGCAAAAAAATACCCTGTGGTATTCACTTTTAGCAACTTGTAGCTCTCTTCTTTGATAATCGCAAAAAAGTAGCCCGAGCTTCTCTTTTTGTTGATCTTTGTATAAATTAGTTTCAAAATGACAATTTTACCCTTGGAAATTTAAATTTTAATATTATTAAGGAACAAAAAAAATCCAAATTTTCATTTCCCTTAAATTTCTTAGTCTTGGTATAGTACAAAGAGGAAGAAAACTATGGGATACGAAAATTTTGGATTTTTTGTTTTTTACTTGCTATTTTTAAAATTTACAATTGGAAGGGTAAAACCATCATTTTTATACAAGTTCGGGGTACTTTTTGACGATTGCCATCGGAGAAGGCTACAAGTTGCTAAAAATGAATACCTCATGGTACTTTTTTGTAATTATCCCTAGATTAAAACATCATTTGCAAATTCTAGGGTAATTTGCTCATACCTACGGCTATGGATTTCATTTTCTTGGCACATGACTTACACGAGTGAGTGTAAATTTTAAAATATCCCAAAAACCATTCACTTTCACGTTCTACGCTTCCAATTTCAATTTTATTCTGTTCTTGAAATTCTCCACGGAAATCATATTGAAATCGAAAGATTAAAGGATGGAAATGAGTGGTTCTGGGATATTATAAAATTGTAAACTCACGCGACGGGAAAAAATCAGAAATTTTTTTATGGTTTGCATATGTTTTGTACAATGGCGACATGTGGAAATTCACAAGGTTCTGGGGAAAATTTATTATGCAGTCATGTGTTTGTGGGCAATTCACATAGATTCTTATGATCAACTCGATTATGAATTTCTAAGTCGTTCAATTGGAATACCTGCAAGAGCCGAACCAACTGCAGTATTAGTACTTCCCAACCAATACACAGTGCTATCTGCTTCGCTAAACTGAATATCGTTCATAACATCCAAACTATCCAAACACGATAACGATTCAACACGAGAAGAATTGATCGTGCTATGGAACGACGACTTCTGGGGTTTGACGATAACCTGAGGAGCGTCCTGTCCCCTTTGAGCCCGATACACCCTGTCCTTCTCCACCATATCAGCCACCTTCCGGTTACACACATCTGGCCCCGAGTTCATGATATCATAGACATTATTCCAGAAAAGTTCAGGTGACAGACCTCTTGCCCAGCTTTCCTCATCATCTCCAGCACCCGGTATGTAGTTCCAGCTAAACTCGGATGTAGCCCTGTGCTGAATCAAGCCGGTCGAGGCTGAGGAAGAGGCAGAGACGAGTATGATGGGTGTGAAGTCCCAGGAATCATGATCGGGTACTTCGTTCAACCAGATAACGGATTTCTGTGATATCCATAACGGTCTTAAGGGTTTTTTCAAGGAAGAAGATAGAGAGGCAATGTCGGCTCCACTGAGTTCTAGCTCTTCAGTCCACTTCTCTAAGCGAGTTTCGATAGATGCTTTCTCAGTTTTGGAAACCCAAAGGGGAAGATGCAGGGAAGAATCCCAATCCCATTCATGAGAATGTTCAGCGGTCGTGTCTGGTTCCTTGTCAATGCAAAGAGTGGGAAGTTAAGTATGTTTGTCAATAAATAAGCCCGATTTGAAAAAAAATAAAGATGGAAGTATGATAACGAACAATCTAAAAAGATGAGATCATGATTTAACGCAGTTAGAACCTCTAAAAGTAGTTGATATGCGACAACAATTTAGCACATATATGTAATGGATCATGAAAACTCACCAAATGCTTTCAGAAAACATGGTTCAACAAAAAACAAAGGGATAATTGCAAAAAAAAAAAAAATACCATGAGGTATTCATATTTTGAAGCTTGTAGTCCTCTTCTTTGATAATTGCAAAAAATACCTAGAACTTCTCTTTATGTTGTAATTTGTATAAAAATAATTACTTTACCCTTAATAAAAAAAATCATATCCCTTAATTTTCTTCTTCTTTGTACCATACAAAGTAAGCAATCTAAGAGATATGAAATTTTCAATTTTTTGTTCTTTGAATACTATTTTTAAAAACTTCAAATTTCCAAGGGTAAAATCATGATTTTGAAACAAATTTATACAAAGTGCAGCAGAAAAAAAAAACAAGTTCATGGCACTTTTTATACAATCATCAAAGAGAGGGTCACAAGTTACAAAAAGTGAATACCTCCGGGTACTCTTTTGCAATTATCCCTATTATCCATTTCTCCTACTTTTATAGGGGCTCTCTCCACTAACTCTAGTTGGGTCTCTTTCTCAAGGTGGGGGGGTCTTGTGGTAATATAAGAACTTCTTTCTTGTTTAAATGATACCATGAGTCCATGATACATCGATCTCGAAAGTCTAAGAAGGAACTCCTTATTTCTACATAAGCAAGTGAACCCAAAACTTGATACACATAGCCGATAAAAAAACACTACTAGTCGAGTAGCAAGATTAGAACTTTACATTACTATCCAAACTAACCCATCCACTAGCATAATGTGATCCTGCATTCTCCTCTTGAAGTGACTAATAGGGGTAATTGTTTAACTCTCTTTTTCATCTTTGTTTCTTAAATATACACAGAAAAGGTGATGGATTATAGTAACACTCTGTCACCTTTAGGAAGGGTTTTTCATATCGAAAGATCAAAGTGGGTATGTAAATAACGTTTTCCCTATCTAATATGCAACAACACATTTAACATGAATATGTACTTGACCATGAAGATGGTTACCAGCTAAGATTACCATATACAATCTATTTCACAAAATTCCTAGTTGAATAGCAAGATTAGGACTTTACATTACTATTGAAACTAACCTCGTCCATCTGCTTAACGTGACCTTGCATCTTCCTCCTATGATTGGCAATGGCACGATTGAATACACAAGTCCAAATGGGTATCGTCTTGGACATGCTATCGGGAAATCGCTTCCCTTTACGAGTTGAATCCACAATAATACACCCTCCCTTATGTCCTATAAATACATCCACAAAACCAAATACAGACCCTCTAAACATCATAATCAACACAAGATTCAAATATATCCAAGGCAAGAACGTTCCATAAGAAACACATTAGTAGAAGAAGCTAAACAAATCATAAACAACCCCATTTCACAGAGGAAGCTAAACAAATCAGAAACAACCCTATTTCACATGGGAAGCTAAAAAAATCAGAAACAACCCCATTTCACAGAGGAAGCTACACAAATCAGAAACAACCCCATTTCACAGTGGAAGCTAAACAATTCAGAAACACCCCCATTTCACAGTGGAAGCAAAACAAATCAGAAACAACCCCATTTCACAGTGGAAGCTAAACAAATCACAAACATAGCCAAAACCAGCAATAACACAAGACACCCCATTTCACAATGGAAGCTAAACAGATTAGAAATCAAATCACCACCAGAAATAACAAAAACCAGCAATGACCCGAGAGATTGCAGTACAAATTCAACAAATTCAGACAAACCCATGAGGAGATTTGAGGAAAAAGGGAGCGAACCGGCGAGGTGGGCCACATGGAGGTTGAGGCGAGAGGTGTTGAAGGACCAATTGCCGGTGTGTCCGTCGGTGGACTTGAAGTAGCAGCCGGAGTGGAACTTGGGTGAGTACCAGAGCCCGCATCGGAGGTTCGCGAGAAGAGGGAGCTCCGGCCAGAGCTGGGCGATCTCGGCGACGAAAACGGAGTCGTCGTAGATGGATCTGAGGGCGTTGTAGAGGGTGTTCTCTCTTCGTTTTATGGTCCTCGCAGCTCTGTATATGCTCAGCTTCGCCTCCCCCTCCATCGACGCTCCGGTGCCGGCGCCGTGCCGTCGGGTTCTGTATCCGGCGACGGGATGAGGAACCTATAGCTACTGCTTATGTCCTCTCGAGGCTTGTTCCGAGGGAGAAGTGATGTCGCAGAGGGGTTTGCGAAAAGACGTCGGATTAGTCTCTTTCTACTTCACCATCACATAGCGGTTTGCACGAACGCATATCTCGTTCATCCGCATCATTTTTAATCGGGTTAATTACGGTCACTTATCTCATATTATACACGTTTATCGGATAAATACCTCAAAATTATTTCGTAACGTAACGAATACATACCCCGAGCTAACAGATTGTAACAACATCCCCCTTTCATCCATTTTTAGGGTTAGATTTAGGGTTGGAGTTGGTTTTATGATTGTAACAATACGGATAGTTTCGGAAAAAATGAACGAAAAAATGGATGGAATGGGGGGTGTTGTTACAAATGTTAGTTCGGAGTATGTATACGTTATTTGGGGGTAAGTATCCATTAAACGTGTATAGTTTGGGGTAGGTGAATGTAATTAACCCATTTTAACATGTCCGCAAATATACGGATTTTATCTAACAAATTACGGATGGATTGCAGACGAGTTGAACACTATCCGCTTACTTGGGACATATTACAAAAATTAAAAGTCCGTTTTTATATGAAGATCTTTAAGATGCAAACCTAATTTTGTATCATATTTAACTTAAGCTCTTTGATCATATTTATTATGTAATCAAATTGAAATTTTCTGATATAAGATATTCTGATCAATTCAAGTTCTCTTTTCTGTTAATAGGTTTTTGTAATTTCTTTAACTAAACATATAATAGGTTTTATGAAATACAAACATTAAAGTCGAGCCTATAAAAACATGGACTCTCTATGTAAACAACATAGTCATTAAAATCCTATAAAAGGGATAGAAGATAATAATATATAATCTACCGATATAAATACGTACTTTTGTTTGTTGTCCCGAAGACTTTGTTCTTGGCTTGTTCTTTAGAAGAATTAGTCTATCAATAATACATTTGCTGATAAAAAAAAAATCAACATATACATGATTTTGTAATGGGTAGTATTCCTATATAATATTAGTCACGTGTATTTTCTTTTTGAAGTAAAGTCACGTGTATTAATAACATTTTGTCTTATCCATTTCGTGAAAGTACGTAAGTACCGGATCAAAATGAGTTGCGATAAATCTTAAATCTTAAATATTGGCGACAAAAAATGTATAATTCAGTTGCATTACGCCAATATCAGTCACGTATGTGTATTAATAACATTTTGTCTTATCCATTTCATGGAAGTAGGTAAGTACCGGATCAAAATGAGTTACGATAAAGTCGTAAATATTGGCGACAAAAAATGTATAATTCAATTGCATTATGCCATAGGTGAGAGAAAATCAGGGAATAGTTCGAAAAATATTCAAGAATATGATGATGACTCTTAGGTTAAACCCTTTTCTAAAATTCTCCCTATATATAGTCACTCAAAACTCATATATTCCTCACTCAACCAAAACACTTAATGGCAGCTTGGTACTACATACTGTTCATCACTCTATGCAACATTACTTGGCATTGCAATGGAGGTTATTTAGCAATGGAAGGATCGAGTCACATGCGGATTAGAATTCCTCAATCTGTAATCGGTCAATTCTATTAGAGCATGTGCAACGCAAGGACTCGGATGCCACATTATCAAAATAGTGGTTCTTAGTCCCTTAAATTAAGTGTGTTTCACAATGGTGAGAA
>JAYMSV010001011.1:0-14169 GCA_036897745.1 Erodium moschatum | reverse complement strand
GCGAATCGGTCACATTCAATTCACGTTTATGAATCGCGAATCGAAACTAAGCAAGTCGCTGACTATTTTGTGATTCGTCATTCGCATAGACCGTAAGTGCCCTAAAGTCTTGAGAGGAAGAAAGATGATCGATGCATTTGAGTTCAAGATGGTGATGGATTATTAGTAATTTGGGTATGAACTAGGTTGAATGGATTGGAAGTAAGCTGGTGGACAGAGTCGAGTAGCAAAGTCCATTTACCGCTGGTCCGAGTTTATAGGTTAACCAATAATTTGTCGTTTTAAAAACCCAAAACACTTGGAACCGACATGTTTTAGATTATTTTCACTCACCCAGTATCACTAATGTATCCATCCACCCATTGTCACGGAAGATAGGCTGGCCCCACTTTAAAGGTGAAGGTAAATGTAATATTCATTTACCGGAATAGTAACTATCTCTCTCTCTCTCTCTCTCATAGTCATATATCCAATCTAGCTTCCTTCTCTGTGAAGTAGCTTTTTGCACTTTTTCTCTTCCAGCTTTCCCACACTCCCCCCAAACCTTTAGGGTTACTCTCCACTTTCCGCCAACTGTTGTGAAGCTCCTCGCATGCTGATTGATATCTGCTTGCTCCGCCAGCTGCTTTGGTTTGGACTCTTTGAGTTCGTTTTTGTTTATGGTTTTCTCTCTGGTTTCGGGAAAGTGACCAAGAGCTCGGAGCTCGGAAAATGTCGTCCAGAGGGGAACCTTCGGACCCGCCGCCGCCGCGGCGGATCATGCGGACGCAGACTGTGGGGAACCTCGGGGAGTCTATTTTTGACAGTGAGATCGTGCCGTCCTCGCTGGTGGAGATAGCGCCCATTCTTCGTGTTGCTAATGAAGTCGAATCTAGCAATCCAAGAGTGGCTTATCTCTGTAAGTTTTTTTTTTCCTTCTAATTTCTCATGTTCACTTTTATTTCCAAAACCACTTAATTATCATGCTTTTGGTTGGTTGTGATCGAGTCTGATATGATGTGCGCGTGATTGTTAATCTGTTTTGGAGGCTTGATTCACGGTTTACATGTTTAAGTTATGCAGCATATTCAACACCTATGTGTTGGCCTAAGGATGTGCAATACTCAGTTTATGTCATTGCTTATTGTGGTGGTTGTTTTTTTTTTGGTAATAACACATGGCTACTTGCCTTCATGACTATTTTTTGGAAAGTAATGTAGACATGGTAATGAAAAAATAACTGCTAACACTAATTTATACCATTGCTTAATGCTACTCCAAATCGGCATGCTATTAAGTAGTTTGGTAAAATACAGTGTGTTGGACATTTGCCTAGGTTTCTGAATAAGGTATTGGTACTCTACACTAGCATGCATTTGGGGATGTTTATTTTGTAATAAATGCACTGTTACATGCCGTAAACTATTTTGGAAAGAAAGGCACTTTTAGTAAATAGTAACAGTATGTATTCGATTAATATTATCTACAAAATGGGGTCCAATTGATTTTTCAAGTATTATGTCTTTTACTGGAAATCAGGAAGCCTATTTGCTTATTGATCAATTTTCTTTATTTTGAATATTTCCTAATTATTTACATTATCTTAATACGTTATAGCTCGTTCTATGATCCTATGAACTTTCTCAGTCCATATTTTATTTTCTAGATGGGGTGGGTACATGATATCCACTGCACATAGTTGGTATCTTTATAAAGTGGAACCTGTCAAAATATTGATTTTTATCATCATGTTTTTGATGACTCAACAATGTTCTTTTATTGTGCTATCATTTTATTTACCATTTTTGTGGCTACAGGTCGATTTTATGCCTTTGAGAAGGCCCACAGGTTGGATCCCACTTCCAGTGGACGTGGTGTTCGACAATTTAAAACTGCTCTACTTCAACGTCTTGAAAGGGTAACCATCCATTTTATTTTTTTGTCCCACTGAATACATATGTTTATGGGATACACACCAAATTAGTTGTTATGGATGACCTGTATTTACCTCATTATATTAATAAAGCACGGATTAAATTATTTTTCTTTTCTAGTAAAATACTATCAAATGTATGTGTGTTCGTCTAAGTTAATTGCTTGATTCATCTTGCCATCACTTTTGTTTAGAATGACTATGCACCTTTCAGGATAAGGAATGTATTTCACTGGGTACTTAAGTCATCAGTTAATTGGAAACTTTGGTTTGATGTCTTCCTTTTCTCTAGTTACTTTTTCCCTCAAGAGATTGCAACTGAGACATTACATCAACCAGTGTTGTAGAGATCAGCCCAAGGGGCGTCTAAGCGTCGGTTTTTACAACACCGACCCGATATTATATAATTGGGCAGGTTAAATCAGTGGATCTATTGTTTACTGATCAATTGGGTCAAGTAGGGTTTAGGCCGCCATACTGATTGTGTGTGTGTGTGTGTGTGTGTATTTATATATATAGGAAACTAATCTTGGTCCTTGGATTGTCCAGATGGAAGGTTCAGATTAAAACAATAGTCATTAATGGCACGACTTGTAAATACGCCGAACTTTGAATTTATTTTCATATTTATGGTTGGGTTACTTGCTTAAACTACCTTATGTATTGTCCACGTGTTTAAACTACCCTATCTTTTGACCTCGGTTGTTAATTAGTTTTTCGCACGTGGACAATACATAGGGTAGTTTTAAGCAATTAACCCTTTATTTTAGAATCAAAACCCCCCTGCAAATCATGGGCCATTGGATCATCCACTGATTCAATGGCCCAGATTAGTTCCTAGTTTGTATGACAAGAGGGGTTAAACTTTAGTTGAGTTGGTTGGAGTGTACTCTTAAAGCTTATTGTCATGGGTTTTGATTCCGCTGCTGTCATTCTTTTTGTTTACTTTGACATTGTCTCTTTTGTATTATTTCCTGAATTTAATTAATTTTGTATTATTTGCATTATTTTCTGCATTTAATAGAGTTACTAATAACAGAGAAAATTGCCAAAACATACATATTTGAATTGGTCACATGCGGATAACTGCCCTTTAAAGAAAATGTGCGCTATTTTGCCTTATCTTTTGTTCAGTCTTCCGTTAAGTTCTGTTAGTTTTTAGGCAAAATGACGAAATTGTCCTCAATGTACAGACGGACTAAAACACCCTCATATCACTTTTAGATTTTCAAAACTATAACCTTGAATAATGATTTAAAAAATATCAGATTTGAAAAATTATATATATTTTAAATTTTTTGTAAAATTATAGCTTATAAATCCGATTTTTTAGATTAATATTTTATAAATAGATTTATAAAATCTTATTAACTCTAAAACATGAATATAAAATCTGATTTATCGTTCTAAAAATATTTATTTTAAAACATCAGATTTGAAAAAGGAAAAATAGATTTGAAAAATTAAATTTAAAAGTAAAATTTTAATTTAAAAATATAAATTATTATTTAGAAAATATTTATCAAAAAATCTGAATTTGCATTCGTCTTCTTCCTCGCAACCGTTTTTGACAAAGCATCGATCGGGTTGTCTTCCTCGTGAAGGACTGTCGCTCCGACGTACAGAGCTCAACTGATTAGACTTAACTCACGTCTCCCTCCTCACTAGCGGTGATAACCAAATTCCGCAAGGTTCGGCGGCAAATAGACATATCAAATTGCGTTGTTGCCCTTGATTTATAGACTCGCAACCAGATCTAATGTTGAGGACCGTGGGTTCTTGTAGAAATCGAGCGGCCTACGTGAGTTTAGATGAGCCTAGATCTGATGATGAAGCTCTTGTGAGTGTCGTACTCTTTAATGTGAAGAGGTTCGTGCATCCCAACTCGCGTAGATGGCAAGTTCATCATGGAGGTCTCAAGCATTACAACGTTAGGGTAATTAAATTCAGGATTGGGAGGGTTTTGGGGTAGTTGTGGGTTGGATAGTTTATGGTTTGTTTTATAGAAGGGGCTTTTTGGGTTTTTGGTAAATAACAAGTTGCATGTGCCTTGCATTAGATCAGAAATGGTTATTCTGTCTATTTTGACGGAATATTCTGTTATTTCCATCCATTTTAACGGAATAGATTTTTTTTGACATTTCGGCATTGAAAAGGCAGTATATTGCACGTTTTTTTAAAAGGGCAGTTACTCATGTTAAAAAAACAGTTTTTTCGCATGCGACCTATTCCAAAGGGCACGTTTTAGTAATTCCCCTTCAGTAGTGCTACATGTAGAACTTATTACCTAATAAAATTTCAAAAATACACAAGAAGTTCAATGTTAATAATATTTGTATTTTTGAACATTTTAATTAATATTATAAAATATTTGTTTTTACTATTTATATCTCAAATATTTATTAATGTCAAAGTCCAATCCAACCCAAAAGCTCAATCTGAGGGGTGGAGGTGTCAACATGCTTCCGATGTGGGATACACACTTCAACATTCCCCCTCACGTGTGGGTCTCGCTTTGCACATTAAGGCACTGAAGGGAGGACCTGCCACCAGGGGAGACCCACAGGCCCAAACCAACTCTTATACCATGTTAAAACCCAATCCAATCTAAAAGCTCATGCTGATGGGTGGAGACATCAATATGCTTATAAAGTGGTCAATTCATCCACATGCTTCCGATGTGGGACACAGACTTCAACAACTAATAATAGTATTTTATGTGGTATTGTGTATACATATAATAATAATAATAATTTATTGGATAAAGTATTTACAAATATTAAAATATAAATCCGATTTTCTTGAAGATCTTATCTGCCCAACTAACACCTAGTGCTTTTTACAACCTTGATTTCAACTCTTGTTGACTTAAACGTCCACATGAATAAATTAGATAGGTGTTACTAATTTGGATTCACTCACTTTTTATTACTTGGATGGACCAACATTATGCCCGATATTAGCTGTATAGATATGATTTCTTTGTCTTGCGCGATGTTATATTTGTGGTAACAAATCCTATTTGTTGGCACTTGTATTGAAGGATTTTGGGTCTAAACAAAGAACCATTAGTATTGACGTGATTTACTTTGCTTTAAGTTTAAAAGCCTATTTTTGTTGCTATGGGTTTCTTCAATGGAGTAACCATCACTTTTAACGGAAGGGGAGATGATTCAATCGATTGAAGTGAAGACGGATTCAAATATTATAAAATACCAACTTGAATCAAATACTATCTTTCAGTATACGTAGAATAGCTAATATATGGTTCAAACCTGAATAAGTTCTCTACTTACCTTTTTATTTGATAACTATTAATGTTTCATGGAACTATATGATCTAGAATCTGTCTTCAATTAGGTTTAGTTATTAGTGAATCAATAAATAGTTCCATCCATGTATCTTTTTTGTCTGTTTTTAAGTCTTTCTTATTATTGTTTACTTACCTCCCGTCATTATTTCAAACTTCTTCTTTCTCAGGAGAATGATCCAACATTGATGGGAAGGGTTAAAAAAAGTGATGCACGTGAAATGCAAAGTTTTTATCAGCATTACTACAAAAAATATATCCAAGCATTACAAAATGCTGCTGATAAAGCTGACCGGTTGGTTCTTACACAGCAAAAATGTCAATCAGTTGATTTATTTGCTGCTGCCACTCAATTGAAATGCGTCTTTAAGTTGACATGATTGCTCTTTTTGCATCCAGTGCCCAGCTAACCAAGGCGTATCAAACTGCTAATGTACTGTTTGAGGTTTTGAAGGCTGTCAACTCGACACAGTCGATGGAAGTTGATCGTGAGGTGAAACATGTTAATCTTTTGCCTCATGATTTATTGTTTAGGCACTATCAGTATCTAATGTATACGTGAGGAGTATTTTTGCCTAACCAAACAATTTAGTGAAATCATATCAAGTGTGTTTAGTGTTATAGGCTACCTATAAGGGTTTCTGCTTCCCATACTATAAGGTTTCTGCTAGCTTTATACATACCATTTTTGCAGATTTTAGAAGCTCAAGATAAAGTTGCAGAGAAGACTCAGATCTATGTCCCTTATAATATCCTTCCTCTTGATCCGGATAGTGCAAACCAGGCAATCATGAGATATCCCGAGGTAAAATCCTAACTTCTATACGTGTGATCATTTTAATGTCAACTTTTGATAGTATTATCGAAGTGCTTATCTTCCGTTTTTTTCCTATCTTGAAATACAGATACAAGCTGCTGTTGTTGCCCTTCGTAACACCAGAGGCCTTCCATGGCCCAGGGACTTCAAGAAGAAAAAAGATGAAGACATCTTGGATTGGCTTCAAGCAATGTTTGGGTTTCAGGTGAAACTAACAAAAACCGTATTGTTTTATCGTCAATGTATGTGGGTTTGATGTGGTTGGTTGTGGGATGTTAGTGTCTTTAAATTATTGGGTGATGAATTTGCAGAAAGATAATGTGGCAAATCAAAGGGAGCACCTGATTTTGTTGCTTGCAAATGTGCACATACGTAAATTTCCGAAGCCTGATCAGCAGCCCAAGGTTTGCTTTTTAAAAAGTTTCATGGACACACATTTGTTTCATCCCATATGATGTGTTCACAAAAAAATGAAGAATTATTATTTGATATTATTTTAATTGTGTTTTAGTGCCAACCTAATCAATTCCACATCTCTTATCTTACCTTCTACCTAAGAAATTCACGAACCATTACCTCTTTGCATGGGTTACATACTGTTTGCACATTTGCACCATAACACAAGTATGCAAGTTTGAATATGTGTTGACAACGCCCCTAGCTCACCTAAGGTATATTTGTTACATGTTGGGAGGATGTAAATAAATATAGAATAACATAACAATGTACTTCCATAATAAATGTTTTATGAAGTATGTAGTTTTTTGGAAAGGCAAAATGCATATTTTTTCAAATAAAATATTAAAAATGTAGTGCTGAGTGGTTTATGGTTTGAGTTAGATAAATTTTGTTGAAGAACAAAGACGCTACTATATGCTCTTCGGTTTAGTTTCCTAATTTGCAAGTAGGTAATTACTCCATAAATTAATTATACTTGTACATTTTCATATTTCTTGTTTAGTTGGATGAGGGTGCATTAGTAGATGTGATGAAGAAGCTTTTCAAGAATTACAAGAAATGGTGCAAATACTTGGATCGGAAAAGTAGTCTTTGGTAAGACCCTTTCATGACTCATAATTCAAACTGTCATTGTTTTTAAATTAAGTTTCCTCGCATTTATTGATCCATCTCTAATTTGTATATCCATTTAGCTAAGATACTGCTTTTGATATTTTGAGAGCAGGGGCAGAGAGGGCTAGGGGGCACGTGCTCCCCCTCAAATATTAACTTCTGTTTTATTTTTAATTTTAATGTTATAAGAAAATTGTTTGATTTTTCGTATTATTTAGTGTTCCTAGTTCTACTTGATATGAAAGAGTTCAATTATATTTAATTCATTTATAGTTAGGGTGGTAAACGAGTTGGTGCAAGCTCGATTCGTTAGAATCGAGCCAAATTCGAGTTCACAATAAGACTCGTTTGATAAACAAGTCGAGCTTGAGCCGAACCTTTCAAGTCTTGCTAGCCATCTCATTTACTATGAAATTAAATACATAATTTATTTAACAAAATCAAAATACTTTTTTATATTTTTATCAAACATTTATAGGGAAAAAAAATAAACGAAGCGAGCTGAGTTCGAGTTTAAGTACTTATTTTCGAGCCGGTTGAAACCTCTAACTTGCTGCAACTATTGAGAAAGTATTTTCTGCTATGAATATCACCCAAGCTCGGTTGAGAAATCTTCTGGGAGACAAATTAATGAATGATAATGTTATCGTATACATCAAGTGCTATTTTTATTATTGTACTGACAATGAAAATGTTTTATAACATTGTTGAAAATCAAAACTCAACCACACGGTTTGTAATAAGTAGTCGTATATTATATTTGTATGCGATATTAATATTCTAATATTATTTATATGTTTTCTACTATCACGGAAATTTTTTATGGTAGTAAGAAAGTTTGAAGGTGTTTGACATAATTGGTTGTTCAGATTCAGATATGGTATTCGTGATATTAAAGTCTTTTATGAATTGTCTGACATCAAGTACTACATTTTTCTTTTTGTATCTGGTTCATAGAAGGTTTAGTTTTCACATTTATACTTCTCTCTTTTCCTTTTCCAGAAGTATTTCACATTCCACCATTATAATTATTGATGTGGTTCTTATGTATAGGTTACCAACCATACAACAAGAAGTGCAACAACGTAAACTATTATATATGGGCCTATATCTTCTGATATGGGGGGAAGCTGCAAACTTGAGATTCATGCCCGAATGCCTTTGCTATATATACCATCATGTATGGATTATGACTTTGCTTTTATCCCTGACTTGGGAATTCGTGTCCTTTCAATTCCTTTGTTATGCATTTGATCTTAGGCTGTCAAACTTACTGCCCTTTTAAGTTAATACAAATGACTTTGATTTTCCATTTATTACTTCAGATGGCATTTGAACTCTATGGTATGCTAGCTGGAAATGTCAGTCCCATGACAGGTGAAAATGTAAAGCCTGCCTATGGAGGTGAAGAGGAAGCTTTCCTGGAAAAAGTTGTTACTCCAATTTACAACGTGATTGCCAAGGTGTTGTATGCATTGCTTTTATGCGTGTACTATATTCAAGGTTGTGTTTTGTTGTGATACCATGACTATATCATTTACTAACAGGAAGCTGAGCGGAGCCAAGGTGGAAGGTCAAAGCATTCCCAATGGAGGAACTATGATGATTTGAATGAATACTTCTGGTAGTAGTAGACATATATTTGACTATTTGTCTAGTATTTTCTTGTTTTATATGCTATGGTGATTAACCCCACCACATACAAATACAGGTCACCTGATTGTTTTCGGTTAGGTTGGCCAATGCGCGCAGATGCAGATTTCTTTTGTATGTCCAGTCAACAGCTGTTTGTTGACAAAAGTGCGGTAAGCAACAATATACCATTATTTTTTCGTTCTCGATATTGGCCAATTTGAACATTCTACTATATTTAGGGCCCACCAGATGATTTGCTACTGTCAATTACTGGTATAACATATGTGCGTTGTTATTTTTTTTGATCAGAGATGTGCTTTGGTTTATTTATTTCGCGTAGTCTGTATATTCTTTTTGTTTTAATTGCTCATTGTTTTCTTATACATTGTACTCTATTCAACTACTATTATCAAGTAGGCGAGCTTGGTATTTCTGGCTTTTTTTTGAACCCAAAACTCAATTCTCAACTAATATAACAATGATCTTTTAAGTATCATCCTTTACTTCTTATACATACAAAAATTCAATATTGATTTCTTCAGTAACTATCAAGTTATGGTAAAGCTTATTCAGCCATTCTTCTTTTGAAGACACTTATTCTTATTGTGTTTAATTGTATATTCAGGATAACAAACCAACTGGTAGAGACCGATGGGTGGGTAAAGTTAACTTTGTTGAGATACGTTCATTTTGGCATATATTCAGGAGCTTTGATCGAATGTGGAGTTTCTTTATTCTCTCATTACAAGTATTTTCCTTCTTCATGCATTTAAATTACTCATGTCTTTTGTACAAATGACTTTATGGCAATGCTGAAATTGTTTCATTTTTGCAAGGCTATGGTCATCATTGCTTGGAATGGCTCGGGTGAACTGAGTTCAATATTTGATGGTGATCAGTTCAAGAAAGTACTAAGTATCTTTATAACTGCTGCAGTACTGAAGCTTGTGCAAGGTTAGCGTAGATAGTTAATCTTGTTAGTATTGGGATATTGTTGTCCCTATTCCTATTTCTGGAATTTTTTTTGCATGTGTGCTATATGATTCTCTTGTCTTTCCCATTTGTTAAAGCCCAATCCAACCCAAAAGCTCAAGCTGAGGGGTGGAGGCATCAATATGCTTATCAAGTGGTCAATTCGTCCGTACACTTTCAATGTGTGGGACACACACTTTAACAGGAAGCATTATGTTGAAAGTGGAGTGTTGGTTTGCCATTGTTTAAGATTCTGATTAGGCTATAAACATAAGTTTTCTTATATCTTTGTGGATATTTTAGTAGATAAGTTTCTGGATGTGAACTTTGCACAGTTATATTTAGAACCAATACCAGGGCATCTTCCTTTCTGTGCATCCAATATTACTGGCAAAATTCATTTGCACAGTTTTCTGTTGCTAGTCTTTCTGACTTAGGTACTCTTACGTGCTTATGTTTTGCCTTCGTAGTTATACCAAAATTTGTCTTCATCCTAAATGTGTTCATTTTATAATTTTCTTATCTGTTTGAGATAAGTCTTGTTATCCAGTTGGCCACAATTTTATATTTCCCTTGAAATGTCTGCAGCTTCCCTTGACGTCGTCCTTAGTTGGAAAGCACGTAGTAGTATGTCACTTCATGTTAAGTTAAGATACATTTTGAAGGTTCTTACAGCTGCCGCATGGGTGATAGTTCTACCTGTTACTTATGCTTATTCGTGGGATCAAGGTTCCGGGCTTGCTCAAACCATCAAAAGATGGTTTGGCAATAATTCAAGTTCAGGTTCATCTTCCTTGTTTATTTTAGCTGTCGTTGTCTACTTGTCACCTAATGTGCTGGCTGGAGTGCTGTTTCTTTTCCCCTTCATCCGTCGATTCCTTGAGAGATCACACTACAGGATTGTGATGTTTATGATGTGGTGGTCGCAGGTTTGTAAAGTGCTTCTCGTGAGCTTAATCAGTTTTCCTTTTTTTTTCTTTCTTTCTGGTATCTCTATTTGTATTTCTCTGATAATCAACTAAGCTAAATGAAGAAGAGCCCAACATTACGAAGTTTACATATCATTTGTACTTATGCATTGAATTTTGCAGCCACGGCTTTATGTGGGACGTGGGATGCATGAGAGTGCGTTATCTCTTTTTGCGTGAGGATCAACTGTTCCTAATTCTAATTCTGATGATTTCTGGTTTTGTTGTTGTTGTTGTTAATGTCTTGTATGCTTCACATTTGAACTCTGCAGCTACACATTGTTCTGGCTTCTTCTTGTCATCACAAAGTTGGCATTCAGTTACTACATAGAGGTATGCCTCTTTTATTCATTTTGCTAACTTGTATTGTTTGTCTTCTAGTGATCTATCTGAAAATATGAATAGGGAAAGACTTAAATGAGTCTAGGTTGATGCAAGGACAAATAACTAGGTTGCCATTTAATGTTTATTAATATTTTCCATGCTAACAATTTATAAGTACTGATTGTGTACTGAATTTCTCTGTGCTATCTCCTTCTGCTGATTTGTGATTTGTACTTGCCTTGTTATATTGGTGCAGATTAGACCTCTTGTGGTTCCAACTAAGGCCATCATGAGTGCTCACATAGTTGATTTTAAGTGGCATGAATTTTTTCCTCATGGTAATAATAAAAATTGAAACAAATTTTGTGTTTGTAATACTGTATGTGTCGGGAAATGCTTTACTAGTTGGCCTTTTCCTTTGCAGCGAAGAACAATGTTGGCGTTGTGGTTGCACTATGGTCTCCCATTATTCTTGTACGAGTTATGTTATTTTTTTGTTGTTCTGTTGATATTTTCCTGTTTATTGTGAGAACTGAAATTTCTCGTATGCAATAATGTTTTTAGGTTTATTTCATGGATACTCAAATTTGGTATGCCATATTCTCCACTTTGTTTGGAGGTATTTACGGTGCATTCCGCCGACTTGGAGAGGTTAGTGGGCTTCTATTATTCTTTGCATATGGTTTGGGAAAACTTATTTCGGGTGACTATTATTCTTGTTTATTGTAACAGCAAATATGTACTCATTGATAAACTCTGCAATTATGTTTATTTGCAAAAAGCAGAAGAATGGTTGTCAATAACAATTTCATTGTTATTTTTTACAATGAAAGAGTACTTTTATACTCAAACACCATGCTTGACAAGCCTGGTGCAAGTTGAGTGACCATTTCATGATTATTGACAAACCTGAATGGTTGCTCCATATAAACCTCTTCCAGTAAGTCTCCATGTAAAAAGACATTTTTAATATCAAGCTGATGCAACGACAAATTATATGGTGCTGCAAGAGAAATGAATACCCGACCAGATGTCATTCATTGTGTTATGAGAGGTACAATGGATTAAGGGAGGAGGCGAACCTGATACGTGACTGCTGCGATGGGTACTGGCAGAATCACTCCTATGGGAGCATGTGGGTGTTTCTAAAGATGGCCCTCTCGGAGTCCATTCAGGAAGAGAGCAATTTCTTGTTCCCTGGTCAATGTCCACAGTTGAGTAGATAAATGTTCTAATTGACACTGATATTCTTCCACACTTCCCAATTGCTGGAAAGTGAGCAAGTTCACACAACCTGTTACCTTGAACGAAGGTCCAAAACGCAGATTACAATAATGTTCAAAAGCTGGCTATGTCATATAAGGTTGGTCTCGTTGTAGCTTCATGAACAATAATTGGGCATCTCCCTCCAGGTGGAACAACAAGACAACCTTATCATTTTCAGGAGTATGCTGGACCCTACACCTTATACCCCCTACCGTACACCCTTACCCCCTAAACCCTAAACACCACACTTACACCCTACACAAGGAGTCTGGTGAATTATGGACCTGAAGTGCCACCTCCTTGTGACGCGCTTCCGCTGCCAAATGATGAGTCTTAGTCACAGCTTGGTGCGCTCGATACATCTGCGTGGATTTTGAGAATTGCTCATGCCAAGTCTGTTGTACTCCCATGACTCATGCCTCTGATACCGCGTTGATATGATCGCTAGCTTGGGATTGAGTCTCGTGGTCTGAATTGCCAGTATAACTCTTGCTCCCTCCCTTCTCAGGATGGAGATGAAGCTTTATTCCGGCGACCTATGATAGTCCTGAGTTCGTCGGGGAGAACTAAATCTTTTAACAACCATGTGATTCGAAACTGATAAAAACTTCTCTCCCTTATTATTCATCATCATCATCCCATATGTAGGATGGATAAGTAACTTACAGTAACCATAAGGGATCTCGATTAAGAACCAAAAGGGTAGAAACTAGTTGTCATGTGTCCTGAATTTGCCATTCATAATTGCAATTAAATTGAGCACAACCACAATGTTTATTGTTTTGTATTATGAAATCGACATTATTCCAATGGGCTTGGTCTTTTATCTACTCTCATATGCTTATATATGAATGCAGCATTGGTGAATTGTTATGGTTTTGTTTGTCTCAATCTGGTGACTAGCATATAAAATAGTGCTCTTATCTTCTCTATGTTTGACTGGTTCCAGATTCGAACACTAGGCATGCTTAGATCTCGTTTTCAATCTTTGCCTGGTGCATTTAATGCTTGCTTAATTCCTGAGGAGAAGAATGAGCCAAAGAAAAAAGGGTTGAAAGCCACCTTTACTCGCAAGTTTGCTGAGGTGAGTTTTTTTCAATGTTTTTATAATACATAAGGCTAACTTGTAAAACCATATTTAAGAATATGGAGAGTCCTTACCCTGAGATCTTTTTGTGTTGCCACTATCATAGATCCCATCAAACAAAGAAAAAGAGGCAGCCAGATTTGCTCAGCTTTGGAATAAAATAATAAGCAGTTTCAGAGAGGAGGATCTTATAAGCTATAGGTAATCATAAAGTGATTTTCAGAGAATTTTCTTGACTGTTGTTGTCAAATAGAGTCTTATTTCTCTTGACAGTATTCTAAGCCTCTTCCAATTTTCAGGGAAATGGACCTACTGCTGGTTCCATATTGGGCTGACCGGGACTTGGATCTTATACAGTGGCCGCCGTTTTTACTTGCTAGCAAGGCATTTTTTTTAAAGAAATGGATATATTTTGTTGTACGTAGAGATAATACCTTCATGTCATTAAGTGGATTCTTGTCTGTCTGTAGATCCCAATTGCATTAGACATGGCTAAGGACAGCAATGGTAAGGATAAAGAGCTGAAAAAGAGGATTGAATTTGACAACTACATGTCTTGCGCTGTTCGTGAATGCTATGCTTCATTTAGGAATATCATTAAATTCTTGGTTCAAGGAGAGCGTGAGAAAGGGTAAGTTCCGTTTTGAGTATTAAACATAATTTGAAAGGAGAGTGGAAATAGTTTTCATCTTTACATGTTGCGCTTTTATTTAAGGGTTGGCTTGTGGTATTCTTCTGTTTGCTAACATTCTTTGTGGTGTTCTGGCTTTCTCTAGGGTTATAGAGTTAATATTTAATGAGGTTGAC
>JAYMSV010001010.1:0-14171 GCA_036897745.1 Erodium moschatum | reverse complement strand
CCCAGTTATATTTCAGAACATCTACGTATGTATCAGTTAAAAATAAACTTCAGGGTTGGAAATCGTTAATCATGTATACTTGAGGGGGGTTATCCGTAGTTTTCCCTAATATTTTCAATGTTACTTTTACATAATTATCACTACAAAAATAAAATCGGTGCCCCAACAGGCTATGAATATATGATTTGTTGGTACATTTTCTTCAGCTTCATACAATATATATCAAGTCAAAAAACATCACTGGATGCAGTATAAACTAACTCTACTTATGGACTCTTGAACAATCTTTCTTTCTGGAATTGAACTGATGGGTTCCCAGCAGGATCAATTTTCAACTCCATCCAAATAGAACTCTCTTGACTTTTCGCACACATTAAGGATAATGTTGTGGTGCCCTAGTTATCACAAACTAATGCGTTTGCTACTGACTTGTCTAAAGTAAAACAGTGATGATGCCTGCATAATGAACCTATCAATAGGTAAAAGAAGGCAGCGAAATTGGGACATACAAATTCAGTGTAGAGGACAATTTAAATGAAATGGAAGAGTATCAAAACAAAACTTGTATTGGCAGACATCGAAATACATACGAAGTAAAAAGATTACACAACTCGTAATTCTCAACTAAAACCTTAAGCTAGTAGCTGAATCACTACAGCCAATTTCAACTTCATACTCCTAAAAACAACCCTCCCCTGAAGCGCACAAGCCCTCCTCTTGATCATGGTTAAGATCAACACAAATCTTAAGCTAAACCTAGATGGATCGGACAATAGTTTTATACTGTTGACAAATGTTACCATTAAGTATTAACCTATTGGAATTGAAGATCTGTATTGAGGTTCTACACACCAGCTAAATAACAAAATTGATGCAACATTTCCTCATCAAAATGAATAATGAACATTAAAACCAATGATTGGAAGAAGAAGTAAGAACAATACCCCTTCAGTCTTGAGTATCCGAGCAGTGCAATGCAAGCCATTCCTGTACTTCACCCCATGGGCTTCGGTGTTGTGCTTTTGAAGCTTCACCTGATGAACAAGCGAATGAGGAATCAATCAAAATCCCTCAGATTTCACCTTCAATCCATAGACACGTATATGGATATGGATATGGATAGTACCTTGACGGTGTCGAAGGGGTGTCCGGTGGCGACGGTGGCGACGCCTGCGAGGAGACCGGCGATGTACTCCTTGTAAGCCGAACTTTCCGGCATCGCTTCTCCGTGTGGGCGGCTCGCTGACCGCGATAGACCTGGATTTCACTGCTTCTCTTCTCTTCTCTTCATCGACTACTAGCACTGTTCTTCCTCACTATGTAAGGGTATTAATGTAAATTTATCCATTTACTTTAGAGATGTTCAAGTTTGATAAGAGCATCTCCAATCGTGGACGTTTCGTTGGTGATTCAGTGTCGGCGGAGACTAAGTATCGGTAGAAAAGAGAAGAACGTCGGCGGATAGGTGCTAGCGGTTGGGTGCTGGCTTAAGCTCACGTACCACACTATCCGTCGACTGATAAATGCTTTGTCAATAATAGATTGGATTATTGAGAAACAAAAATTCTCGTATTCCATTATAATAAGACAGAAAATAAATTTTAAAATAATATAGATAGACATTATCATGATCCATTGAAAGTCATTTTATTTTAGTTTTCAAGAACACGTATTTTTATTAACGGTTAATTATAAAAATATGTTCTAAAGTATCGTTCACGGTTAGAAAAATACTTTATGTTTTGCTCATGTTGTTACGATGCATAAAATATTGTCTATCGTCGTCCGTTGAAAAAAATGTTTACAATTTTTGCTTTATTATTTTATATAATATTCGTTATTTTCATAATACGATAAATATTCTTATGATCAATTCATAATGCATTCAATAGTTTGTAAACAGTTATATTTTTTCAACGGACGAGTATAAACAATATTTTGCGCACGTTAAAAACGTGAACAAAAGATAAAATCTTTTTCATACGGGTATGTTTTGGTAATTAACCAGTTTGTTAATCAGTATTATTAGGAGAGATTTATAATTAAATAAGTTGGAGATGTATTGGTTAGGTGAGCAATGGGAGCCGGATCGGGTCAGGGGTCATTGTCCGAACCGGAGCATCGTCGTCAAGTCCTAGTCCTACCATGATGTTCCGTGTGTTCTGTTTTCACATTTACAATCTCCGATCTGATGAATAATTAATTGATTAATCTCTTAATTAATCATGTGATTAAAGCAAAATTAAAGGAAATAGTATACCCAAATTCCTGTTTTTTCTTCCTAAGATTCTTCGGAGTCCGATTCGCAACAAAACCTCACCCCCTTCCAGATTTGACGCCAAAAATCTCCCACGGAACCAACCAATCGCGAGCTATAGATTCGCCCACTTGTTGAATCCAATTCAAATTTGGTGTGCGCCAAAGTTCAAATCTCACTGGCTCGTTCTCTGATCTGAGAGCTCCAGTTCAGTGGGTTGATCGAGATTGAATTCGATTTTTTCTGGGTTGGCTGAGCTGGGTCGTTCTGGTTTTGCGAATTGGGGAGGGAGATGAAACTGAGATGAGAGGGATTGTGGGTTCGGAGGGAGAATGAGTGGAGGGTCCTTGGGTCTTCGCTCAGGGAGCTATGGGTCTCTGCAGCAACAGCTTAAGGAGAACGGAATTGGAGTGTCTCCTCCGATTCTGCTGACCGCAAGGAAAGCTTCGAAGATGGTCAAGGAAAAGGAGAGCTTGTTGTTCCATTGGATCTGCAAGTTCGCTCGCCGGAAGAAGGTTGGCATGCTTCTGCTCTGCTTGGTCTCTGCTGCTGTCTTCCTCTGGGTGCTCTATGTTGGAAAAGGTTTGTGTTTGTGTTGATTTTTTTGTTCAATTCTATATTTTGATCTCCTGATTGAATTGCAATGAAAAAATTGGAATGTTGATTGATTATTGTCATTGGAAGATTGTTGTTTTAGTTTAACATTTTTCGGGTTACCTTTAAAGTTGGTTCCATTCATAGTTCACTTTGGAGTCAAACTTATTGATTTATATTCGCCGGGTATGGAGATTCTTAGGTTGTTGTTTTGGTTTAAACATTTGTTGGGTTATACTTCAACTCAAAAAATCGGTATCATAAGGTGACAGTTCTATGTTAGGAGACCTTGTAAACTTCTGTTGACATGGTGGAATGGAAGAGGAGAATACAAGTAGAAGACCATTCCGAGTTTTGTTTAAAGGATTCAAATAGCTGACCCTAGTTTTCAGTAGGAAATTACTTGATTATTATTATAGCTAATACTGACCATAATTAGTTAAATAGAATGGCTTTATCTGCGTTGACATTAGATTTTGTTTTAGCTACAAGCTTAGAGTTTCTCCAACCCTATATACTCATTGAAGTACTTGTGATGGTTGGATATCCTTTATTAAGTTCATTGGTACATTAGTATCATTTTACTACCTTCTTATTTCTTTTGTATCTTGATAAGTTAGTTTTATTGACGCTTCAAATAAGCTACTTTAGTAAAATCCTTACTTTTTATTTCAGTAGCAGCAGCTTTAGTGTGAAGAAATAATGTTTATTTCAGTAGCAGCAGCTTTAGTGTGAAGAAATAATGTTTGAATGCTAGCTTTTTTTCAGGTGAAGATACTCAGCAAAATGTCAATATCACCCACATCGACTTAAATAGCACTGATATGGCTATGCCTCCTCCACCTTTAGTCGTCCCTCCAATTATCCCTAATTTTTCACCACCTTACACCGTTCATAGTTTACTTTTGCCTCCTCCGCCTCCTGCTTATTTTCTTGGCTATACCCTTCCTCCCGGTCATGCCTGTAACAGTTTCACTTTGCCTCCACCACCGGCAGACAAAAAAAGAACCGGGCCTCGACGTAAGTTTTCTTTGAATGTTTTTAGTCAAATTTACTTTATGTTTTAGGATTTCATAATTGTTTTTGCCATTACTATTAGACGTTGCCACGTAAACATGTGATACCCCAAATGTTCCAAGACATAGAGGGGCTACTTTTTGTGATGCCAATGATGATGCTGAGAATTCTATTTTTAATGAATCTCAAATGTTTCAGCATGTCCAGTATGTTACCTTCCTGTGGAAGAAGCCATTGCATTGATGCCAGATGTTCCGTCATTTTCTCCTGTACTGAAAAACTTGACATATGTGTACGACGAAAATCTAACTAGAACCGAGGCTTCTTTTGGAGGCTCGGATTTCGGTGGATATCCCTCTTGGGAGCAAAGGAATGACTCATTTAATGTCAGAGAATCAATGGATGTGCATTGTGGGTATGTTTTATTGTCATAAAATATAGTTATTAACTTATTACTGCTAAAGAACGTTTTCCTGAAACTGATCTGTGTATCATCTCTTTTTCATTTCTAAAAATTCATACTGCTATATTTGATTAATATGCCTATTGATCAGATTTGTCAGAGGAGTGACACCTGGACGCCTAACGGGATTCGACATGGATGATTCTGTCCTTATTTACAGGAATCAGTGTCGTGGTGTGGTTGTTGCATCATCAATATTTGGTACTGCTTTCTGCACAATTCATTAATATTGTTGTTACCCTATTCTTCAGCTGGTATGTGTGTGCTAAATAGCTCTTCTCTTGACCAGGAAATTTTGATGAAATCAACCAGCCGAAAAATATAAGTGATTTTGCCCGACAGAATGTCTGCTTCTATATGTTTGTAGATGAAGAAACAGAAGCATACTTGAAGAACTCAAGTCGTCTAGATAGCGGTAGAAAGGTCGGAGTATGGAGAGTAGTTGTCATTCATAACCCTCCATACACAGATGCAAGACGCACTGGGAAGGTAAATATTATAACTTTTATTCAGTTTTTTTTTGTTCCTAGTAAGTGTGTTTGGCTTTTATGTTGTCGAGTTTGTTCATATTAAATATTCTAGAGATCTATCATTGGGAATTTAGAAGCTTGAGTTGCCAAGTAGTGAAAATAAGGCACTATGCACGGTTTATCTCTTTCAAAATGAACAGGCCTACATGTTTTCACCATGATAATTGATAATATGGGTTAATTGATCATTTTGAAGTGGGTGTGATCTTCAAATGATAATTTTGTTAATACTGCAAAGCTCTGTAATGTTGAGCAAATTGAAGAGATGTTGCAGGGCGTAAGAGTTTCTATATCTTCCTATGTATAGTCTAAGTCCTGGTTGTTCTTTTGCCTTTGGTATTCTCACCACTATTGGCTTTTGTATCAATAACATAAACAGCAAATTGCTGTCCACAAGAAACAACATATGCACACTTTAATTTAATTAGGTTCCCAACAATTGAACTACTAGTTGAATTTGTTCCATAAAAGCTATACATTTCACACAAGATATTAATTTGTTATGCAGATCCCAAAGCTTCTAATGCATAGGATTTTTCCTAATGCCCGCTTCTCCATATGGATAGATGGAAAACTTGAGTTGGTGGTGGATCCGTATCAAATTCTTGAAAGGTTACTCTTCTTTTATTTTGCATATAATGTGTTCATTGTTAAATTTTACCTGTTTGATCATCTCTAGTCGAAGAGTACCTAAAGATTATCACCAATCTTTATGGTTAAGATTTGATCTCAATGTTGTGTTGCTATCTTAAATGGTCTGATTCATCAAAGTTTTGATATGAAAACAAGTTTCAAGATTGGAACCTCTTGTTCAGGTTTTTGTGGAGGAAAAATGCGACATTTGCTATATCAAGACATTATAAGCGCTTTGACGTGTTCAAGGAAGCTGAGGCAAACAAAGCTGCTGGGAAGTATGATAATGCATCTATTGATTTCCAGGTTGAGTTTTATATAAAGGAAGGCTTGACCCCTTACTCCCAAGCTAAGCTTCCTATTACAAGTGGTATGTCCAAGATCATTGTCTCTTCATTTTGTCCACTCCCGGTCTTCATATTTAGTATCTTTTTTTTCTATGGCAGATGTTCCTGAAGGATGTGTGATAATTCGGGAGCATGTTCCTATCTCAAACCTCTTCACTTGTCTTTGGTTCAATGAAGTTGAGCGTTTCACTTCCAGGGACCAGATTAGTTTTGCCATAGTCAGGGACAAGATCATGGCTCAAGTGAACTGGAATCTCAATATGTTCTGGGACTGTGAAAGGCGCAATTTTGTAGTTCAGGTAACCATCTTCTTTACCTTACTTCACTTTTGCATAGAATGTTGAATTAAATAAATTGTCCACGCAACAACTAAGTACATTATAAATTATCCACGTCACACTGATATAAAATGGGCCGAAAATAAGCTTTTGCTTCGATAAAGATATTATCGTCTCCACATCCACCACCATCTCACATGCTAAGACAAAAGGATCCTTTACTTTTGTATCGCAGTGTAATGTGGCCAATTTATAATGTACTTGATTGGTCATAAACAAATAAGTGCAAAGTACGAAAACAACAACAATAAGACACATTATAAATTCTCCACCCGACAATGAGATACATTATGAATTTGCACACAACAAACGGGTACATTATAAAATATCCATGCTACAAATAGGAACAATATTTGCATATAACCCTAGATTGTTTGTATCGTAAACATGCTCTGTGTGTAACATATTTCTCTTTGGTTTTGTCCATCCTGTGTGCAGAAATACCATAAAGAGCTGTTGGAGCACTTGGCCCCTCCTCCCCCTCCTATTTATCCTCCTCCCGAAACTGTGCCCGAGAGAGTTATAGGAACCCCTACTAGGAGGAGCCCCGTAAAACGAGGGCGAGAGCGGAGGTCAGGCTCTAGGCGCCACCGCAAAGTCGTCGCCGGCAGTAGAGACGCTGATACGGGTTAAAAGTTTTAGTGTAATCATCATTCTTTTTCCAATGGGTTGATACGCACACCACTTCTTTTCAGGAAGAAGAGCATTCCTTCCGGGATTGCTTATTTAAATTCAATTTTTTTTGTATATAGTTTTGTCAAGCATAAGATGGGTTGGTGGCAAAATAGTCATTTCCACTACATTTTGTTATAATTATTTGACTCTCAAAGTGAAACTTATTGATTTCGTCGGATTTTGGTTGGGCACATTCGTTCTTATGGGTCAAGTCTGACAATTTGTTTATCTCGATCGATAGTGGTTTTTAATCACGAGCATTTAATACAAATAAATATTAAATGCTCAAATACAATTCGTTCTTATATCAAATATTATATATAAATATGAAGATATACAAATAAATATTTAGTCGTGACATATTGCGCAGACCTACACTAAATAAGTTATTGTTTCAGACCTGTGGCCAACGATCTGATTATTTTTCCCCCTCAGCATCACGCGACGCCTCACCATTGGTTGGCCCGCGACTCGCAGTTCCGACTCACGATTTAGTGAATCTGGCATGCGAATTACGGTTCACGATTGACTAAATCCCGAGTCGCAAACCGCAAGTCGCATAGTAATCGCGGCGTCGTGACTTGTGAGTGCTCTAAAGAAACGATAAACCCAGTTCCAATAAATCTTAATTTCAAACACTTATTTACACGTCCTAGTTTCGGCAACTTTCTCCAAACACATATATAACAATGCCACACAAAACAGGGAACAAAAAATAAAATTTCCACTACCTATCTCTTACAAAAGGTACAGAAAGAATTTAGCACTAATCTGAAACAACCCGGAGAAACACACCAGGAGCCACCTTATGCATTTGATTTAACATGTCCGGTGAAGGATTTAGCTGCAATTATCATCCCACTCTGCAAACCACGTATCTAAACGCCATAGGTTTCTAAAATACGAGGCAAAGAAACGGCAGGGTCGCACTCGTGCAATAAATAGAGTAAAAGCCACTGGTGTCGAACAAATATTCCATGTCACCAGATGAAGCTCGCCCCTGTTTATGTTCATTTATGAAACACATAAGAACAAACTTGTGGCACGCTTTAGCCCAGAAGGTAGCCATGTCATATCTTGGGCTTGTTTTGACGTTTCAGGTTCTCGTGGTGTCTAGTTAAAGCGAAAATAATCACTGATTCTGAGATGATCCGCAAGCCGGTGGACAGCTGATTGAACAGCTTCAGAGTTTGGAGAGAAAGCCTCAGGAAGATGGGGTAGGCAGAGGGGAAGGTATTGGTCTTTATCTTCACTAGGGCAGAAAGCAGAAAGCACAGATCTGCAGAATATAAATCTGGAAGGAAAACAGATTAAATAAGCAAACAAAAGAAAAACCCGGAAAATATTTATCCAAAAACCAAAGCTTGCTTGTTCAACCTGTCAAACACTTGAAAATTTAGGTCTTGGGATTGGGATCTAACAGCAGTACCTCACTCTCTATTTATTCTTCCCAACTTTTGGTTGGCTTCTCTCTATCCAGCTCTGTGTCTATCTCTGTTCAGCCTTTGTTGGGCCTCTTTCTAGGTGGGGATCACAAAAAAAAATTTAGAGCCCTCTTCTACATAAGGGAGCTCATGCTTGATACATCAATTTTAAATTGTCCTTTAAGAATTAAAATATGTTTGGTGTTCCCTTACTTCTACATAAGTAAGGTCTAGAGGTCAGATGTTTTGATACACCTAGTTTAGTCGACAAAAAAAATTATTCATCCAAAAAGACTTGATGGGGGAAGATATATACCTAAGAATAAGCCGTCGTATAAATGGATCAGATAAGACTTGTGCCCAAACTAGATCCAGGCTAGTTGACGTGCAGAGTATCACTTCCCACTCGGAGGATGCAATGGATAGTATGTTCTCGGCTTTTTCCCAAACATCCTAAAAAGAGAACCGCATGAGCATGAACACGTGCTAAAATAATATATAGCTTGAGTGAGTACCCAAAAAAGCTTTGCCGTCAAACTTACCGACTCAATATCGGAAAGGGGGAGGCCGGCCATTGAGATAAACGCTTGTAGAGGAGCAGTCAAGAAAAATGTGAACTGACTTCCGTTATGTGTTATATCAACACCAGACGGGTTCTTGGATGCTGGCCTCAAAGGTGAAAGAAGTAGAGCAGCTGTCTCGCCCCTCTCTGCACCATGTAGAACCTGAAAATTCATCCTTATGTGTAAGGAGCTTAAAAGAGGGTTCAGGAGCAACAAATTGACAGGGCAGAAGAGCCATCACGCAGGAGAATTTTATAATCGTAAATCAAATAAAGATCCATAATGGGGCCTTCCTGATTAATCAAGCACACAATGTAATAAAGATCCAAAAAACTCATATGTAGGATTGAACTTTACTTTTTAAGAGTTCTAATTATCCAACAATTTTCCAAGTCCAGAAAAGGTTCAACTGGTTCTAATCAGTTATTAATTGCTACAAAGACAACACAACAGGCTTGAATGTCATGGTTAGATGATCAATCAATAACACTTTGGTACCAGGCCTTTGCACATTAAGTAATAGTGTAAAACACAAATCTACAATGGCTGAAAACCATACATTTTCTTTCTTGTTGAAGTACTACATCTCAAATGTTGAAAACATAATCAGTGTTCATACCATGTTGATGTCGTAATGAAAAGCCTCCCAGGGTCTGGTAATTTCCCGAAGAAAGGGAAGTGTCCAGGTATTACTTATTACATGGCTTCAGTTAGGAAAAAAAAAAACGAATGTAGTTCTCTAGATTGTTCATTCAGTGAAAGACTAAAAAGGGCCTATTCATTGGATAGTTTATAAACAGCACATGACAAAACTAAATCAAATCAAGTATCCCAATAAAGAACTTCTACCACAAGTTTAAATACAATTTTGCATCCCTTCAACACCTAAATATTGCCTTTGCATATGTCAAGCATCACACCAGACTGCATATGAGCACTATGTATTTTCCATCTCAGCACACTCATAAATGTAAATCATTGTTTCAAATAACACCCGCACAAATATATAATAAAATGAGGTATTTAACAAAACTTCATTTAGAAAACATATGCCAAAGTAAATGAACTAGCCTCACAAGTCATATATACAAGTTACAACAAACCTGCCTTGAATGCGTGGCTGTTATCACTGTCAATAACCAAGAAGAGAGGTCTTCGGGTAAAAGGAATTAAATCACCAGGGTAAAGATTATTTGAGCCTGAGGGTCAAAAGGAGTACATAGGGTGGTAAATACAACTTGAACTCATAAGGCCTTCTATTCAATAAATGATAATGATAAACAGCACAAAAATTTATGCATTAATAGTTCAAAACAGAATACCTGTATTTCCTTTGGAACCAAACCATAGATAATTTTCATAGAAGTTATTTAGTCCTCCATTCTCATTCAAATAGGTACTGGGTGTAGAGCCATTTTCTCCATGGGAATTCTGAGACATAACTTTACTTTTTGAAGATTTTCCAGATCCGCCAGAGCTTCCTGACAGAGATAAATTACTATGACAAGCCTTCCCTGTACAATTGGTAAAATACAATGAGGTCAATAAGCTGATGGGGCAAAACAGTGACTAGATCCACAGCGAGTTCACAAAATTTACCAGATGCTGACAAGTATACCAGCATAACACTATCTGGAGGGAGCTCCTCACATATTGTAGCAAGAACCTGCCCATACAATATCTACATCAGACTTCAACATGTCTATGCTAAAATAGAAGTGAATATATTTCCACTTGCTTATATTTTCATGCTTTAAATTCCTTATTACATACAGATTCACCTTCTTCCCTCATACTGCAAGTATGCTACACTTAGTTAATGTCATGTACCTTTCACAGTGACATCGTAACAATCACATACCAACATTAGAAGCATATAAAAAAAACAATGTCATGCCAAGTGTTAAGTACAGAAGCATAGAAGCAGTTCTCATGTAGTGTTTGTATAAGGTGGAAACACACAATTTCCGTTCACAAGAAATCAGAGGAGGCAGTAAATATAAGCAAATAGGCAAACTCAAACACTCCATTTTCCCACTGCAACATTGATGCACCAATGAAAAGAAACCCACAGATATATTTCTTCTGCCAATTGAAAGGGGAAATATTTTTTTTTAAAGATATATAGTTTATTATGGAAGTACGTTTCCTAAAATAATAGGAGTTTATTTGAAGAGTTTCTAATTCGATCCAGAGAGCCGCATGACTTTTGTTGCAGAAGTAGGAGGTTAACTTATACAAACAAGGGAGCAACAATAGAATAATACATTGGCTTTGAAACTCACTGCTATTAAGTGTGTCACGGATGGACGATAAAGAACAGCTTTCCTTGGATTTGAAGGTAGCGTCGGATCAGTCATATCCGCAGACAAGTTCATATCAATTATTCCAGAAGCCGCAGAATGATCAATGAAAGTGCCATTCTCATTTGACTCAACTGGACGCTTTTGGTAGAAAGAACCACTTGGGTCCCATTCAAGGCATTGCATCATTCGGAAACTGTCTAAAGAAATTTCAGCGAATTTCACCTGAAAATTATTATATATGAAGAGGTCAAAGAGATCCCTGACTTTTGTAAAATGACATGTCAGCTTATTAGATATAATTTCAGCTTAATCATCAGTGAAAAAAGTGTACAATAGTTCACCTCATTTCGGTGGTAACTTGTTAGCAGTGCATCTCGAAATTTTAGAACTTTCTTTGCATGAAAACGAGCCACATATGGAAGAGAAACTGGATTGGATTCAAACATAACACAATAACGCAAAGGTCGGGCATTCATGAAGGCGGTATCAACTTTCATAAAGCGGACAATTTCTTGCACTACTTGCTTCCATTCTTTGAAGTTTGCTTCCTGGAAAGATGCAATTCAAAACTCATTTAATAACTGCCTTACCGAGAGTTCAGTTCAGATATTTTCTTTCAAGATGCGTACTAAACTATCAATTGTCACAGTGAAAATCATTGCACCCAATTCCGTCAAAGAGATAGTGGGGAAGTAAAGAACAAACAATAAACAGCAGGATCCAGTTAACCAACTCTAAAAATAAGGTGACGAAGATTTCCAACAAAAATACTGGTAACCATGCAAATTTCATTTAGAGGTCTCAGTTGATAATAAATGCATTAACTGACAACTCTACGTCTCTACCTGTTTCTCTACATGTGTCAACAAAAAAAAACATGTTCTCTGGTAAAACGTCACTATCCATCCCACAAAAGCCCAAAGCACATTTAATAATGGATAACCTTATGCATATCATGATAATAACAAAGGTATTTGTTTCACATCAAACCCGGCTACTGTCTAAATTGTGGCATCCTTAGCCTTTACCCGTGTTCATTATTCAGCCACCAGAACATGTTATCGAATGAAAATAAATCTCAATGCTAAACCCATGGGGTTATTGGGGGAATGATGCAGCACTCAACAGTTGATCCATTAAAATTACAAGCAGGCAGGCTTACCAACTATCAAAAACTATGTAATATATTTTAAGATAGTTAAAGAATGATTGTAACTTTTGTAAGCTACACAGTATACACACTTATAAACAACTCTAACTAATCAGTAACCACTCCAACTTCATAACTATTTGGAACCATGATGTTACTTGTTACCTCTACTTTTACTCCATATGACTACCAAATCCCTTTCTTTACACTACCTTTATGCTTATAGGACTCTATCTCGCAGCTAACTTGCTAACTCCCTCTAAGAGAGTATTTTGTCCTGGATTTTGACCCCTCTCTTAATCAAATTCTTCCAATTCACAACTAGGCATTTTTCAGGTATTAGTAAGAAATTCAAACCAAACAAAGTGTAAGCGACTAGATACATTTACTGAGGATTAATTGCCCAGCATTGAGCTTTTCACAAACATCTGCCTGAATATGTTATAATCTCTCCCCAATCAAAATTAACAGCCCATATTATCAGCAGAAACCATGACATGGATATCTTCATAATTGCAAAAGGTCTGGGAAACATCACAAATTCAATGCAGTCTTAGTTTGGCCAACCATGGATTGCATAAACCTAGAAGTCTAGCCCAAGGGAACCAGTTTTCCCATATCCATCAAACAAATATGATATAGAAGTATGCGATACAAAAGGAAAGATCAGTGACCGGTCAAGAAACCAACAGAAAATAGGAATGTGCTCAAAGTGCACTCAAACCTCAAGTCAAGAGAGCCCCACACAGTCGTTAAATATCATGAATTTAATTCAAACTTTCATCTCTTCAGAAACTAAAATGAAGGGAGAGAAAAATAAATTGGAACCTCTTGTGATATTTCTAGGCTGCCAAACAGAGTCTCGTGCCTTTGTACGAATTTGACTAAGAACTCAGCGTAGCAATATAAAATTGAGCTCGAATTTACCAATTTAAGCAGAAAAATATAAAGCGCAGAACAAAATACCAGAGACAAAAATTACCGGAAAACTCGACTTGCTTTCATCGACCACGGCCTGAAAGCGGTCCAGAAGAGCTTTCACCATGTCTGTCCGGTTCAAAATCAACGAAACCAGCAAAAATCTCGCATAGAACCTCAGCTCCTTGAACCTCACCCCGAGATCTCTGACTTTGGATCCTTCAAAATACCTCCTACTCAGTATCGCCTCGTAGAAAACGTAGGCCTCCACCAAAAACCTAGTTTCGCTGGTCCTCATGTACTGACCAAAATAGAGCTGGCCGATCCGGCTGGCGATCTCGCCGATTTCCCATCGATTCAGGCCGCTCTCCACCAGCTTCGCGCGATTCTCCTGCTGGTACCGCCACAGCCGCATATACGCCTTGAACACCTTCTCGAAGTATCTCCGGCTCGGAACCCTTCCGTACGCCGGCAAGTCCCTCACCCTCGCGAACTTCCGGTCCGCTCCTTCTATCAGCGCCCGGAAGGTTCGAGAAACGCCTTCGTTCTCCGAGGACATGCCGTGGATTAACGAACGAAAAATTCAGAAGCAGCGTCTCCGTTCGGTTTCACCGGCGGCGGTTCTCGTTTTGCCGGCGGCGGTTCTCGGCGGTCATCGGAAAATGTGGAGCGGACTCAGAGAACAAAATTGGACTTTCGGTTTCGGTTTCTCTTTCTTTTTTCTAATTTTCTTTTTGTATGAGCTTATGGTTTTTTCGTGGACTCATCTGATCACTGCAATACTCACTAAAATTTATTGGGATAAAAGGTGGGCCTTATATTTTATCTCATGTGTAGGTCGTAATTACTTGAACTTGACGGTCTGATCGGGAGATGAGGTTTGGGCAAGGGTCTTGACGTCATGAGTACCTATTATCCTTTATGGCGGGGCACGCGTTTTCTTCCTGCTACATCTT
>JAYMSV010001009.1:0-14172 GCA_036897745.1 Erodium moschatum | reverse complement strand
AATCAACCAGGCGGCTATGATACCATGCAAAATTCTAAAATATTATTGATGATACTTGATATTCTTGATGTTTCCATACGAAGAGAGCATCCCTTCATATACGGATTAACTCTATGCTAAATAGGAAATACTAATATTAAACAATATAAGAAACGTAACTTAACTAGAAATAGGAAATACTTATAACTGGAAATAAACTAAACTCTAACAGATTCCTAATTCCTAAGTTAGTGACCTATTGCTAACATAGTAGGCATGCAGCTTTTAAAGTATCCTACATCAAATCTTTAATAATGCAATGACCGTCGTTTCAACTTCAGCACCTAAATTATTGTACAGTTAAAACACATTTCCTAGAACAAAAAGAGGTTAGGAAAAAACTATAACTGCAATGAACAGGGCAAAAACCTTAGTGGGGTTCCCTTGATCATCAAATGCTTTTGAAACAGGTGGACCCCGAACCTCAACCTCATTCTCGTTTTGCTTGCTGCTCAGACTCTCAACACAAACCTGAAAATTCAAATTTAGGTTTCAGGTTACAGTGTTCTTGACGTAGATTTTAGATTGGCAAAACTTTATGAGAAATGTAGACAAATTTCTGATGGAGGAGATACTTGCATTTTATATTCAAAGCACAGCTACCAAGGAAGACTAACATTTCACACTGACAAATATGAAACTCACTCTGTGTGATAAAGATATGGCTACTACCAAGCCCAAAGTGAGTATTTCACTAGTAGAAAAGATTTCTTCATCACCAACTTGCCAGTTAACCCATTGTAGATGGGTGAAGATGGTGCGGGAAGGACTTGTAAGGTTAGTATTTGCTTTATCATGGATTCTTTCTTCATTTTCAATTCCAACTTCCAAGAAACTAGATATTAAGAATTATTTTCTCATTCCCAAACTCACATAACATTTACAAACTTTTCCTAAATACTAACAGTAACTCTCATAACCCCATGGATCCTCCAGTCAGTATCTCATATTGCCTACAAAATCCAAAGGAATTGAAGTTTAGAATCCAAAGTCTATAATTGTAGTGATGGAGGAGAGTGTGAAGAGGATTCTAAGCTTGTCAGGGATTTTATAATAGCCATAAAATATGTACTGAAAGCACAGTGAAACTAGTGGAATATTTTGTAAGAAGCCTAACAAACACTGAAAGAAAAATCAATGCTTTTGGCACCTCAACAATAATAATATCAGGGCTACAGAACAAGGAAATCGTTCAAATTGAGGTTCAAACATGCGTTACTCAAATTAAATAATTATGCTACTGCTCAAGACAGAGCGAACCTGCGGGCGAAACCCTAAGCTCCAAGCTACACATAAACTCTATCCCTGCTAAAGGCCATTAAACCCTAAACTCCAACCCTATTAACAGATGACTTTTTCAAAATCTTAATGAATATAAGAAAGAAAGATAAATGAGTTAAATTACTCAACAAAATTCAAACTTCATAACAGTACCACTAATCTGCGAGGTGTGCCAAAAGCTTGTACTTCGCCATGGCTCAATCTTTGTTTGTCTAAAAACTGCATTATCCAATCTTTAAGCTGCAACAGCCAGCAGACAAATAGGTGAACACTGTTATAATGCAGATCTTTTGCAACCATAAACTTACCAGTATGTTCAAGGGTGTACGCATCATAGAAATTTAGATAAATACCAACTTGAATCTGGCTTAAATAACCAATTTTGTCATTTTCTTTAAGTTAGTGTCCGAGTTCATTAATATGCATAAGTTTTCTAAATTTAACAGGAGACAGAATGTAATCTGGTAATCTCAAAACTGTTAAAATATTTGCATCATAGTGTGTATCCTGATCAAATATAGTGCTGAAAAGTGCCCTCGTGAAGTGGTCACGGACGGAAAACATCCCTTTGGAAAAACATGTGCTACGCACTGCACTATGATTTGGGCAGATTCTCCACTAGTAAAAACTAATGAAAATTTGATAAAGGCCTAATGAATTGGCCATGTGGTGAATAGTTGATAATTCATAAGGCCTTGTATATGAAATGTGGACTATTCATAAGGCCTTTATGGAACGTGTGGACAATTCATAAGGCAATTATGGAAACGTGGCTGACGGAAATCGAATTTCCATTAGTTTTTACTATCGGAGAACCATGCTGAATTCGTAGTGTGTAGCACCTGTTTTCAAAGGGTTGTGTGTTATTACTGTTATTGTCTGTTCAATCAACTCAGAAATTGAACTCTTAAAAGCATAATAAAACTAAAAATAATCCTCCTTGCTCAAATTGAATAACTCAATTTAGATTATTGTCTCCTTGACGTCTTTTACTCATCATTTAAATATGTGCATCCACTGGAAATATTTGCATCATATCTTCACTGTATTCATATTTCTATAGCTAATCTCTCTCTCTCAACCTATATCAATTTTACTTGATGGCTTTTCCTCATTGTTTAAAAGGAATGTTTTCCACTTCCACCAGATGTATGTGCATTGCTTCTTTACATTATTCACCTTTCTATGGTTAAGCCAATAAGTTTTACTAACCATTTGATGTAATAAGGTTTTAAATCATCAACCCCGTAAAATTTCTTAATGGTTAAAGTTGTTCCCAGAACTTGGGAAAGTAACTGTCTAGCATGCTCCTAATCAATTTTATAAAACCATGGAGCACTTTGAGATAATGCATTATGAAAATGAGATTACCAAACACCTAATAGAGGTAAATAAAAAACAAAACCAAGCTGAGTTAGAAAGACATATTCACTTATAGTTAAAACAAACCATACTTGCCGGCTTGCATCAACTACATCTTGAGGTGGCAACTCTTCAGTCCCAATCTCAAGAACAAACAATCTAGGATTGCCACAGACCTGCAGGATATGCAGAAGAGTAACTAAAATCTGGTATATGAGAAAAACATAGTAGTATAACATAATAAGTATCAGCCATAACACAGACACAATGCAGATGCAGTAAATAGCACTTGATCAAGAAACTGTCTAGCATGCTCCTAATCAGATAATGTTTGCACTAAATCTTTCAGCAATTACTATAGATTGACAAAGAGGATGATGGCAAAATATGAGAAATCTGATCAACTATTTGGGATCTCTGATTTTAATGAATGTATTATGTATTATGCAAGAAATTGTTTTTATTTGATTGAGAACACTTCTTTTGTACAAACTGAAAAAGCAACTCATTCAGACTAACCTTTTTTTTCGCTGCCTCCAATGCCTCTTTAGGGCATACAACATGAACAGGTTCATTAATAGTACCCAAAGGATGTCCAAGAGACTCCCTGGTTTCTAACCAGAGTTGCGCACATTGACGAGCTAAGCTGAAAACAAAATAAGACTCATCAAAGATAAGATGGTCCCAACGGGTTGATGTTTCCAGCAACTTATTTTAGTTTAGGCAGAGACAAATGATGGTATGTGGACATAAAACATATGAAACCGAAACAAAAAATAGGCCACAACCAATACAAACTAGCTGTGGCACCATGTATCATGTTAAGTTTCAAAACTCAGAAGCATTATTAGATGGAGGGGCACCACACATAATTAATGTGGGGCCCTTAACAAAACGTAATATCCTCACCAAAACTAGGAGAAATGTTTAAGACCTCATCTGGAAAGACAAGTGCAAGTGAATAAGAGAAAACGAATGGCTGAGTCATCATGGATGCAAGAAGCCACAGGTGCTACAGAGCCAACACATGCAAGATTGACAAATTAAACAGCACAAAAAAAAACAAGTGATTTCTACAGATAAAGTGCCTAACAATAATATAAATCAGACGTAAAAATCAACCCTAGCTTAGTATTATACATGGCATGCTCTTCATATGCTCTAGTATTTGTTTCTGACAAATAACTAAAGTAATCTCACCTACGCATCCGACCAAAATAACGAGCACGTTCTGTTACCCCAACAAAGCCTCTAGAGTCTAAGATGTTAAAAGCATGTGATGTCTTGAGAAGCTGGTCATACCTAGTAAGTTGAAACACAAACAGTAGCTTAATGAAAACTAAGCATTAAATGTGTGTTTATTATGTAACTACAGGTGGGTAAAATGAGAACATACGCAGGAATAGGAAGGCCCAGAGCAAGCAAGGAGCGAGCTTCTTCCTCAAAATTATCAAAATTCTTCTGCAGATTATGAACACTTGCATGTTCTAGATAATATGCACTCATTTCCTTCCTGAAACATGATACAAAAAATATAGTATGTGACCTTTATCGTTACAAGTGAATATGCAAAACCTATGATATTCGACAAAAGTTCTTTTCAAATTGCTGAACACTTTGTAATAGTTAATTCCCTTAATATTAACATAAGATATTAATTCAAATGGCATCTTAGTATCTTACAGCTACCCATACATGAAAGCAGATATTCCACAATTCATTACTAAGCAACATTTCTATTTTTTTTTCTTTTACATATAAAATTTCTGAAACCCTTACCAGGACAAAGTTCAAAGAGCTCTAGAGTAGTAAAAAAATTAATTTCCACAAATACAATGTATGCAGTAAGGCCCCAGCGAGAAAGGTAAAATTTATTATGAAGACGAAATGCAAACTAAACAATTTATGTGGAAAGAACTGTAACTACATGTGTGCACCTTAGCTGAACACAACTTTATCCCAATCATCAAACTATTAAAAAATATCAAGTAGTTTCTTTACTCATTCTCCAAGAACAGCTCCCCGTATGTAATTCCATCAGCATATTTTATTTTCTTGAAATGATCAACTCCCTGCCAATTAGTTCTAAACTACATTCAGGCAACCATAATAAAGTAATGCATGAAAGAAAAGAGTGAAAGAGCATATCAGGCTAACCTGAAGCAACATGAGGATGCGCTCGAGACCATAAGTGATTTCAACAGATGTTGGAAACAACTGAAGACTGCCAGCCTAAGACATTGAAAGAAAGAGAAGTAGAAAACTGTGAACTATTTTGCATTATCATAAAACAAAATGCAACAGAAGAAAGAGGTTATAACACCTCTCTAAAGGGTAACTATATTAAGTATAATTGCTAGTGGAAAACAAACGCCTAGCATCAACAATATCATTGCTTGTATTTGGTGTGGCGCAAAACACGGAACCTGCTGAAAGTAGGTGAACTGTGTAACCTCCATCCCGTCCATCCAAACTTCCCAGCCCAAGCCCCAGGCACCAAGTACCTATAAGTATTTAATGTCAATGCCATTGAAGAAAACTCACAGTATGTTCCATGGTCGAAGAAAAGTTTAGTGATATTTTTCTCGCTTCACATAAGTTGCAGTCGTAATCATTTGCAAAAGAAAGTTTGACTGCACCTTCATAATGTAATCTTAAACATACTCTAACCAAAAGATTAAGTTATTAGGTGGAGATCCCAACTAGTGTATCAAGCGGTCCTAAATCAGCAGACATTGTGTGACACTTCGAGTCACATGTAGGCCAGAGAAGATAAAAGGCCTTGCACGTCGATCACGAATATATGAACAGGGAGGAACCAAACAGGTCACAGACCCTAGATTGTATATACTTACCATGTAGAATTTTAAAATCGAGCTTATCTATCAGGCTGAACTCCACAACTAAAAGGCCAACCTTATTAGCTGGGTTTGAATCTTCATTTTATATGTATCTACTTTTTCTATTTTTCTTTTGATGTACAACGTTATACTTTAACATTCCCTCATGTTTAGGGTTGTAATTTTATATGTGTGGGTCATAGCACACAACTCCTGAGACAACAAACAGGCCAAATGGCCAAATGCCCACAAGCCTAACGTGTGGCATCGATGAAAACAACATAACACAACATAATGGAGGAGAAATGGAGCACATTTACCGGGCTTTCCCAATTGTCCTCTACGAATCGTATATCGTGTTCTGAAACATCGATACCTGCCAAAGATAGGAATATACAATCAAACAGCAATATTTCACATCAGCAAATGCTTGTAAGAACTTATTAATATTTTGCTGAAAAGGAAAATGATTCTAGGCATTTTATGGTCAGCAAAATCTTTTCTGAAACAAAAATAGAACAAATAAGTTCAGAATCTTTTCTATTTTCCCTGCAGAACAAAATAATGGAAAGGGAAAGGCAGCCACTTCTTTCTTCGCCAGTAAGGAGACATGCCCATTGTAGGTTAAAGGTACCTGACATGCGCATAGGTTCTCAAGGCTGCAATATTTCTAAATTTGAATTTAAAATCTTAGATACTAGAATGTTTTGATCATTTGGGACTCTTTTTCAGTATACTTTATTTCAATTGAACTACATGGGTTTTGTGTTTTCATAACCAGAAAACTGGAGGGCAATTGTAGATAATGCTGTTTCGTTTTTTCTTTTTTTCTGCATTACTTTATTAATACCATATCGTCTTTCTCTACCAAATACTATCAGAAGCCTTCCCAACATGTAACTAACCTTCTATTTTTTTAAGAGATAATATATTCACTCGATTGTCCTACCGCCAAAATTTGTACACTTAATCACAAAAGACTTCCAAAAATTGATTGAAAAACCACATAAAAAGTATCGCAAACAAAATTGGATTGTTTCAGAGAAACAAGGTTTGTTGTTTAAGACCTACAAGAGTAATGAAATCAGCCACTACCTAGTGCTGATAGACTGCGAATAAAGAGATCTTGCGAATTTCCAGGATCAGGCTTTAGTATAACCTGGATCAAGTTGAAATGGAAAAGACAATTGGAAAAGGTTAAATGCAAAGCTTATTTAAGAAGACAGATCTTTAATTGAAACATCGCTGCAAAATAAGATCAACATGTTAAATACAATTTAACCTGAAATTGTGTATGGCGTTGGAGCCTGTTTGGGTTTTCCCCATAACGACTATCATCTGGCCGGATACTAGGCTCCACATACCTTCCTTCATATACTACACATTAGCTTTTACAAAGTACAATTTTAAAAGCCCTTATGCACCATGAATGCAGAAGTCAAAATGTATATATATCAAGTAGGATAAAATGAAACAACATAACTAGGAACAGTTATATCTGAGTAAAAGTAAAACGAGAGAAGAGAGTGTTGAATGCCAAATGCCAACTATTACATGCTACCTGTTTTAACCCATATGCATTTACATCAATGTGTTAATCAGAGTCCCTACTATGTGTTTGGCGGCTGCATGTTAATCAGTGTGCCATTAGACTAAAGATGTTGGAGATAAACATAACATCCTATTAAGATATGTGAGTGTAACTGAAAAACTGGGTATTTGTCATCATGAGCTGCGCGAACCAATAACTAACTCTTCCTTGGTTTATTTTTTCTCTTTCTTTCTTGAAATAGAAGGGATATATGATTCCACCAACACCTTGAGATCCAAACCTTCACAATGGCAGGCCTAGGAATGTTTTGAGGCTCTTAGGGATCATTTGTTTGACTCTTATTACCTCTCTTTTTGTATCAGCAATTCCTACTCTAATCACTAATTACCTCTCATTGAGTATCATTTTATTTAATAAAATGCAACTTACTGAAACACATGATAAATAATATCCTCCAATATTAAAATTTATCACAACTTATTTAATTAATTATAATAGACTCATTTAACTACTAATTAAAACAGATCAAATAAGATAAGTACTAAGATCCGAACTCTTAACACTTATTCTAAGCAAATGCCCCTTAATATTTTTCTAGGATGTCAAAAATGTGTATCATTATTTTTAGCAAAATATACATAGGAAATACTTTTATATTATTTGGCATGGGGTGTCAGTTCACATCCCATGCTAATGAACGGGTCCGCCATTGAGCCTTGATGAAAATATTGAGTAAGCATGGATGCTTCTGTGCAAGTAGGATTATCCTGGTCATTTCTTACTCTATTTTCTCAAAGGCCGCAATCTTGTTCCGAAATGGTATAACTATGACCCGCAATAGAGTTTTGTATTACTGAAAACTACAATATACTTGGAGATGGGAAGGAACTAGAAATTTTTCATTGAAAAGCATACTTACGCAACATTCCACGGTTCTGGTCCAAGAACTCTTAAGAAAGTCAGGGGATTCATAGTCCCGGCTCCAACCTAATGATCATAGTCAACATCAATAAAAACAGCAAATGACTAGGCATGAAAATTCTGAAGAATTAACAATCGCTGCTAAAATGGTGAAATGCTAAATGAATGCAAGTACGGCTTTCCTAAAGGATGTGTGGAGCTATTTGCAACAGGTCTATTATCAGAATGACTCGGCCCGTCTGTTTCAATTGGAGTTGGATACTCCAACTTCCAATAGGAATCCCTTAATATTCAGGAGTACTACTCGGCTTTCCTAGACCTCTTGTCCAATTTCAAGTACATAAATATATCTCTCGTTGTTGTGGCTGAAGGTTCATTGTTTGTTCATTATGCGCCTCCGATTTAAGTTTGAGGAGGTTCAGTCTTCACAACTAATTATGGTTCACATGCCCTCTCTCAATATATGCTTTCTTCGTGAGGAGCAGTGCATACTTATCCAAGGAATATTAGAAGGGCTCTTCTCCTATCGCTTATGTTGCTCAAACCACTCCTCGCACCATTGCTGGCGAGCCCCTGGCCCTCAAGACATGAGTAATGTTGAATGCTACAATTGTCATAAACTTGGTCATTTGGCAAATCAACTCAAGCTCAATTGTTATTTTAAGAAGCCCAATCAAATTGTAGTGACTTGCCGTATTCACCCCCTTGCCGTCAGAATGGAGCATATCATGTTGTCATCTCTCCTATTGTGCAGCCTCTTGCTCGTTAGAGTCCGACTCTCCCTAAAGATTTGGTACAACAAATGATTGTTTCTGTTTTTCTAATCTTGGATTGAATGCAAATCTTTATCTTAATGTTCGCAAGTATGAGGTCTTCTCGGGTAGAACGGTTGATGGTAGTTAGTTGCTCATTACGGCTACTAGGAGTTTCTCTCCAAAGATCTTTGGCGTTTTAGTTTGTCCAAAATTGGCCATTAACTTGCTCTCGGGTAACTTATTGCAGGGCCGGCCTTACCTATAAGCGGCTTAAGCGATTGCTTAAGGCCCCAAATCAAGGTAGGCCCCAACATATTATTTATATTTTTTTATGTAAGCCATTTATTGTATAAAAGCCTTACTTATACAATCATTAGTGACTTGGGCTAAGCCAACAGACATTAGTGAAATTAACTTATTTAACTTATTTGGTCCAAACAAAACCCAAAGTACGACAAAGATTTTTTTTTCCTTTCTGAAAACATATATACGACAAAGTTGCATAGTGAGTTTCGTCCATTTTTTTGAAAGGCCTCTTGCTAGCTTGGGCCTAACCATTTAACATTAATTATAATTCATTAAGGTGGTTTATCTAAAGACCTTAGACTACTTTTATCAACATTAATGAAAACATGTATTCTAATATCGTTAATATGGATCCCTGGCAAAAACTAAGGTTCTCAGGCTTCGATACAATTTGATCAAACATGTAATATGACAATTGATGTGTTGATTTTCTAGCTCAATTTATATAATTTCTTTGTATAATATTTATATTGTGTGCGTATCTAAATAGATATGAGTTTTCATATGGTCTATACATTAACGCTTTGTTTTCAAACATTAAGTTTAGGATCTAGAAATATACTATCAAAATAAAATAGGTAGGATACATTTCACTTCATTACGAATTCACGATCATAATCATGTTATCACAATATATAATTGTGCTTTGTGAATTAGATATAATTTTATTTATCATGTCAAATGACATTGTTTTTTAAGATTTCTATTATAAAAATCTTACTTTATTTACGCCTTTTATTTGATCATATGTTATATATATTTTTATTGAAGTTGAGTTTATTGTATAAATGTTGATAACAAGTGGTGAACTATTTTAAACTCGTATGAAGAAGTCATAAGTGAGTTAGCGATGTATGACAAATTATACAGTTGAAATTATACAAATACTAATATTTGTCGTATTACAGTGTCATAATAGAGTTTATGGAATATGATTTTTATTTACTTAATTAATAAAATTTTCGAAATAGTAATTTTTTATATTCTTATAAAAAGCCCCGTTCAAAAATTTCGCTTTAGGTCCCATGAATCGTTGGGCCGCCCCTGACTTATTGATAAGACTTTTGATGTAACTTTCTCTTAGGGGGGTTATATTGTGCAGTATCGGAGTCGGGGGAGCTAATAAAGAAGGGGACTATGGTTGGACATCTCTTTTCTTTATAGTTTTCTAAGTCTCAATCTGCTTTTTCCGCATTTGCTTGTCGAGAAACTCTAAGAAGGGTATGGCATAGGCGCCTTGGTCACCCTCTTCTTAAAGTTACGAATTTTATGTTTCAAACTAGTATTTTCAATTATGGGTCATAAAACTTCCCCTCCTTTATCCATTGAGAGTTTGATGCCTATAAGATGGAAAAAAGTAAGACTCTTGTGTTTCGTTTACGTGTGCATCTACTGTTTAGGAATTGTTCATAGTGATGTCTACGGGATTACACCAGTACTTTCGCACTCTTACAAAAACTTTTTCAAATTCATTACTATAGTCATTTTGTTTGGATATATTTTCTGCGTTTTAAAGTTGGGGTGTTTTCAAAATTTACCAGTTCTTTTTTGGGTGAGGAATATATGTCTAATCCTTTTCTTGATTTCTAGACCTCCAGGAACAACATTGCTCATTGTTTCATGCTGTAAAACTCTTCAGCCAAATGAGGTTACGAAACACAAGAGTCGGCTTCTTTAACACCGCTTGAACTCTCCTCGTTGAATCCTATGTTCATCCTTGTTTTTGGATTGAAGTCTTGTCTACTGTTGTTCATTTGATCAGTTGTCTTCGCTCCTAGGTCTTGGATTTGAGACACTGTAATTTCGCTTTCATCGAGAGCATCCCTCGTATTTTTCCCTTCGTCCTTTAGAGTGTGTGCTTTGTTTTCCTTTCTCGTTCAGAACATAACAAGGTATATGCCCAATCTTATAGATGTATATTTTCGGGTATAGTACTACAAAGAAGAGGTATGTCTATTTTGATCCTAACTCCAATAAGATTCGTGTGTCTAGAAATATGGTTCTTTAAGAATCAATATTGTATCCAACATCGTCAGATGCCCCTAACTCACGCGTCTCGCGTGGGTTTGACCGCACTAGATTCCTTGATGTGGTGTGGTTGCAGCATATCATGTCTAATGCACCTTCTGATTTTGCTTCTTCGAGTCGTTGGATCACCAAATTTGAGGTAAACCATCACTCCTAACACTAGTGTAGCTTCATACCATCCTTCTCTTAGTTCAAGTTTGTATTTTGTTAAATTCAATGTTTTATTCATGATTCTCGTTTTTTTAATATAATGAGAGCATCCCTTTATATAGGGATTAACTCTATATTAAACATGAAAAACTAATACTCAACAACAAAGAAAACCAAGCTAAATTAGGAATAAGAAACACTTGTAATTGGAAATACACTAAACTCTAACATATTTCAAACTTTATTTTCACATATGTTATGGCCATGGAATAATCACCATTGATCATATGTGCCAATTACATATGGTTTAAATGATTAATTACTACTTATATTGATGGGCTATGAAGTTGGTGATATTTAATTTCATTTGAATACACAGTTGTAGAGATGAGAATGTTAGGGTTTTGGTGGAGAAATTCTCAGATTCTCAATTTAATTAACATGTTGGAGTGGATATACTAAATTGTGTTGAATATTATGTTTGATGTGATTATCACAATTGGTGATGTTTAATTCGTTAAATTATATCTAGTTTTCAAAGAAAACGAGCTAATTACTCTCTTGAGTTATTATAACTGAATCTAGGATTTGGTATTTAAACTTGAACTAAATACTATTGGGTTTTTTATCATGTTAAAATGCTAGTTTACCTATTATTGTGAATTAAACATAATATCTTTATGTTTGGGATTCCTACATTTATATAGGGCTTACTTACATATAGTATCCCTAATGTATTGGTCACACAATGGACAAAATTTTGGCCAAGTTTACGCTATTTTTACGATCTATAACCAATTCATAAGGCCTATAAATGATCTATGGTCAAATTATATAGGCACGTAAATGAGTTTTAACCAAACATAGGGACTCCTATTGAACATTTTGAAACGCATAACGAGCGTTACCAATACATATGGGGTACAAAATGTAATTAAGCCTTTATTTAGCTTCTTAACTCTTCAAGATTATTGACAATGCAATGTGGGTTGATTAATGTTTAAATACGCTAATTGCTTGTAATTGAATTGGATTTAATTTGTTTTTTATCCCGTTATTAGTCGTGTACCCTCTCCACGAAACTAAACTCATGATCAATGAGATGAGATCACGAGGATGAGAATTAATGTTCCAAAATCATAGGATCCTACACCTCAATTTTTCACTTTCCTTGTATTGATTGATCTTCTACGTGATTGCATCTATGGCTTGTCTTGTCTAATTTGTTCATCATTGCTTGCTTTAGTTAGGTTGATATTTACTTTTGAATTTCAAAATTTATTTTTTGGTGCGAAAATTGTTGTTTCCTGAATAGTGTATAGGTAAAACAGTTATTTTGCTCAAAAACGAACAGAATTTTTGTTTTTGCCTGCGGACACTTCATAAGGCAGCTCAAGGCACATTTCAGCAATTCCCTCTTTATTTATTACATGTCCATAACTTGATATACCAGAATGTATAAATAACAATGTAATGTATTCTCGATTAGTTAAGTTTTGCACTAGCAGAGCATTGACAAAAATTAAATGAAATTTGTTAACAGAATAACAACCAAGGATGTATTAGTGACCAAATTAGAGGTGATAACAGTAAAATAAATGAAAGTACATAAAAGAAAGCTACAAAACACTTTACCTCTGTATTGCTGCATTGCATTACAGCACATCCAACTGACGCCCAATATTCCTATAACATTAACTACTGTATCAAGAAATCCGTAAAATATAGAGAAACTACATTCACCAATTATTTTTCACCTAAATTCAAATTCCCAAATCAAAACACTGAATCGAAACCAGTGACATTTTACATACAAGAGCAAAAACTAAATTGATTATCCCTCGTAGTTGAATACTGTCGATAAACCATACTGAATTTCACATCTCATGAACAGTTAATAGCATGCATCCATAAGAAAGCAGAGGAAACATACCAACCATCCATGATCAATAATGCAATTTTGACCAGATGACCAGAGGTGGACCCAAATTAATATACCCAATAGAATGCTATGATATTTTCAGAGCCTATTGGGACTCAAATTTGAAATAGCACGACCATTTTCCTCCATCCATCCCAAAATAGCGGCCTCATTTGAGTTTTGGTGAAAATTGAAAATAATTTGCTCACCGAAAATTGAACAAAGAAAAAACTGACTAATCTTCTTTGAGACTAGGGAAGGAAATAGGATTGGTACATGTTGAAGATTACCTGGAGACGCTGAATAGCCTGTTGAAAAGTGAGCACTGAAGATTCTAGCATGGGGTCTGTTGGGGACTGCTGCTGAGTGGCAGGAGAGGATATGGCAGAGACGCGGGTTCTGGAGAAATGGTTGGGGCCACTTAGCGGCTTCCATAGGCGGCTCCGGCAGGGTGTATCGGCGGCGTGGCGGTGGGGTGAGAGACGGCAGATGGGCTTGAGAATGGAAGAGACTGTGAGAGGTAGAGAGAGGATGGCCATGGGAAGATAGGCTTTGGACTGAATTTCGGGCTTAGCCGGACACCTCACTCACATTCAGCTGTTTACGGGTAAGCCTCGTTCTTTATGGTGTAAAACAACTTCTTTTTTTTAAGTCCAATATGACAATAAAACCGACGATGAGACGAGGAGTGTGGGCCCTCCGAAGAAGTAAAGGAAACTCGTTCGATGACGGTCTTCAGCGCTCGATAAAAAACACCAAGTAGTTTTTGTGTCTCGGTGATTTGGGAATGACTACTCAATAAGATGTCGTCGTTGTCGGGAAGTATGCCGTTCAGTTGGGTTTTTGGTTTGTTTTGAAGATTATTACACTTACTACTAGAGCGTCTACAACGTGCGACTTATGTACGCGACTCAAGATTCACGATTTATGGTTTAGTGAGTCGCAAACCGCGAGTTGCTCCGTTGTGGGTATACTTAGTGTGCGACCCGCGGTTCACTCAACCATAAAACCCAACCG
>JAYMSV010001008.1:0-14176 GCA_036897745.1 Erodium moschatum | reverse complement strand
ACTCCCACTTTAAAAATTGTTTGGTAATTCGATCCTCGAAAACCTGTTTCAAAAAAAAAAAACTAATAGCAACACCTAGAAACTTTATTTATTTATTTTGATTCATGGATGGAATTGAAAATATAGTGATAATTATTCTGACAATAAAGACCCAAACGAAATAATACACATGTATGGCCAAGGACGTTTGATTGGGCTCTTATCTTCTGTTCTGTGTACTAAATTAACAGGCCATCTTTCTTCTCCGGAGTGGACACTGCACTGACCCATTACACAAAAATTGTAAACTTCTTTGTGAAAATGAGCGTCGGAGCGGTGCACGGAGTGCCACGCGCCACCGCACTCCCTCGCCACATTGGAGCTCGGGTCACCTGTTCATCCTCTCCCGGTAACCCCTAGTTTTGAGACTTCATTGAAATGAATCTAACTTGCCCTTTTCTCGCTCAACTGCCTGTGAAGGAAGGCTTTTGCAGAAAATATAGAGACCCATATTCACGGAGAATCCTAAAAATTTTCATTTGTGCTTGTTTTAGCAAATTTGTCCGAGATATCAGTTAATGCTGTTGAGTTTTATATGTAATATTGATTGTTGGTTCTGGGGCAGAGAAGGAGGGTCATGGGTGAGATGATTTGCTGTCAAATTATGGTTTCTAGGCATGCTAATGATTTGCCTGTGAGATTTGTGGGTCATATAATAAATGGGTCACATATCTTTGCTTGATTCATCAGTAAATAAGACCTGTATAGACTCTAATCTAGCTTTTTCTATGACTGTGATGTTTTATATCCGCCTCATATACATTGGCAATTATGTCTGCCCCCGCTAAATGTTGCGATGGAGTATGGCTGAAGTGGAATTCACTAACTTGAATGAAATGCAGGTCATGTATCTTTCATCAAAGATATTGCTGCCACTCAGCCTCCCGAGCATCTTCCTTGCTTGCTTAAAATGCTTCAAACAAAGGGTAGGTGGTTTTCCATTTTTCGTTATACTGGTTGAGTGTCTTCGCAATAGAGAGATATATACATAAACGAACATTTGCCTATTTTACATACATGCATGTAGTTCAATACTACATTATGTGCTGTTTGATATTATCTGTAAAGTAAGGAATGGTTGTAAAATTGTACTTATTTATATGCTTCCTTAATAGTCTTTGCGGACATGTAAGGAATCTGTAACTATTTTTCTCGTGTCTAATGCAAGGTATGTAATCCTTATTTATTCTCTGTCCGGACAAGAAATGATAATGTAGCCCTTTCTCTGATGCACTGTTAGCATGATTCTTATATAAGCAGACCTGTATTGTAGTCCTCTCTTTAATATTTCCTTATCATGTATGTTCATACATAATTGTATTCATACGCATTTACACGTGCACCAGTGAGTACAGACCCTCTCAATATGCCTATAATCATAGTATATCAGAATCTCATATAATGAGAAACCCTTTTTTGTTTCACAAGTACGCCAGTTTTAACATTCTTTAAGCCTTTAACTGAGTTTTCTTGGGATCTTCTGTCTTTTCCAGCTATATTCAATGAACATGTAATCTTAACATTTAGGAATGGCTGACTCAAGATTTCAGCAATGATACGTTTGTTTTTCAACCTTAATGTTGGCCATACCTAAAGATGAGAAACCAGAAACATACTCTTTCTAGTTATTTACGTATTCACCTCTGATCATGTTTCCTTTTAATTGACTACAGGTGAAACCATTATATCTCCCGGAGCTAGGCAAGCATTGATCCCCCTTGTTATTCCCCTATCAGAGAATCTCTCAGGTTTCATAACAGATTTGCTTATACTCAGGAATTTAGATTCTTGTTTGACAAACTCGCGTGTTCATTGATTTTGTATTGCATTAATAATAGGTGCTGTAACTGGATTACTACGGTGGCCAACAGCTCCATCTGGGTAATAGAATTGAATTTCAGACGACCAATTCAATTTATGTTCTATCAGAAACTGCATTATTTATGCAATGTTTCTAGCTATATTTATTTTTCATACTATATTTGCTATTCACACAGAATGGAGATGCCAGTTGTGGAGGTTCGCAAGCACGGGGTGTGGCTTTTAGCCAAGAATGTAATGCATTATCTAGCAAACATTTACGTGCATAATTACATGGAATAAATTTGGCATTTCATGGTCTTGCATTTTAGTAGTTGAGCTTCTATTTTATCAGTTGGTAGATTGGACTACTTTGGCAAACCAAACATCATTGGTTTTATTCTTTTCTTCTTGGCTAATCTCAAATTATTTATCCATAACGGCAAACACACTACTTACAGGTAGACCAATATATTCATAGAATCCTCGTTGAAGAAGATGCCAACAACTCAAATGATAGTAATGCTCAACTATTTCATGTATCATCTGAGGTTGGTAAGAAACTTTACAGAAGGGGAGATTTTGCTGAATCTCAGATAGGATCCCTTGAATCTTATCTCCTAAAAAAGGTAGTGAGTAGATACACTTGCTTGATTTAAGCATACTGAAGGAAACTAGGCTGAGAGTTTGTTTCTCCTTCATTAGGTTGGAATTTTTCCAGATGTCTTAGAGCGTAAAGTGAGGCTACATTTTGAGCAAGGTGATCAGGTGAGATTTTTGTGATTTTCATTATTGTCATTAACACATTGATGTATGTGGCCAAGCTGTTTCTAACATTTATGCCTATGGATGCACGAAGATGTCAGCAATGGTGACTGCAGAATTCTATATAAAGAAAGACCTCTTTCCAGGATTTGGACGGCCTTTCGTATTTAATGCAGAGGTTTTGCTCAAGTTCGTAAACATCCGATCATTATATTTTCAGAGTACTGAGTCCCTGTTATAATATTAACTCTTGACAAAACTGCTGAAACTTCTTTTGAAGGGTTGGGCGTGCCTCAGAGGCTAAAGACTCTGCAAGGTCGGGCTTGAAATCGCCATGGTGGACTTTAGGTTGCCCATACAAGGTAATGTGACCTTCTTAGGATCATTGTACATTGTTCTCTTCCCTTTCTCCCTTTCTTGAATAAGGTATGCAACATTTTTTCTCTTGGTTCTCATCAGGAAGCTGCGAGCCTTGCACACTGGGAGGATGAACAAATTGAGTACATTGAGGATAAAGTGACAGAAGAGGGTAGAAAAGAAGATCTGAAGAAGGGGAAGGAACTTGCCCAGGTATCATTCTACAGGACTCAAATTTTATGATTATTATAAACTTGGACTTTGACGACATTGCTTGCTTAAACAAATGAATTTCCCCATACAGATTGCTTTGGATGAAGCAGCCTTTTTATTGGATTTAGCTTCTGTTGAAGGAACCTGGGATGACTATGTGGAGCGCATTGCTGAGTGTTACAAGGAGGCGGGACTTGATGAAATTGCAAGATTTATCCTGTATAGAGATTAAGAACCAACTAAATGCTAATTTTGTTTGAGGATCAACAAGCTTCTCATAGCCGGTTGGGATGTCCTTATAGTCACACAGGGACCTGTCTTTATGTAGTGATTCTTTTGTATAAATCTACGTATGATCATAGTAAAACTTGTTCTGCAAGACATTGCATGATCGCATGATTTTGAGATAATGAGCAATACGAATCTTCCAGTTTTTTTTATAATGACTGCATTGTTTGATATGCTGATGAAGAAAGTGGAATGTCCAAAATCACAGCAAAACCAGAGAAATGCTGGCACGTTATGGTTCAGTTCTAATTTGTTTAAAATGGACTCAAAATGTAGGCCTTAATTTTTGGAGCCAATTTGTATAGTTACCCACTTACCCAGTTGTGATCAATTGTGGTCCAGGTTGATTATATGTTTTTTGCTACAACAAGCTCGAAGAGAAGCAGATGATGACACCTGATGTACTTTCCTATCTTCTTTCTCTTCTTATTTGGATCTATTTTGTTTTGTGGGGTTTCAAGAGAAAAAGGGATAAATCTTCATGGGTGGAAATTGAGGACATTGCACTTTCTTTTGCTCCGCTTAAATCTTCTATTTATTTACCTTTCCTGTTTAATTTTGTCTGTGCTGATTGTTTTTTGTCTTGCAGGATAGCAAATTTCTCAAGTTCTTGGGGTTCTTGCTGAACCCTCTATCATGGCCATTGCACTTGCCAATGGAGGAGTAAGTGCTTCTATTTCTTTTGTAGGTAGTCTCTGTTTGGTTGCCTAGTTAATTGAGGACAACCAAAATAAAATTGAATTTATGATATTGAGCATGGCCTGTGATATTTTTAATCAGTGTTCTAAAAATCCCGACCAGGCCCCGCCTAGGCGCTCGCCTAGGCCCCATTTTCTTATTGGCCGACCTGATTAATTCCCGATTAATTCAACTAATCCCCGATTAATCACCGCTTAGTCCCCGACTAATCCCCAAAAGGCCCTAGCCGCCCGACTAGCGCCTAGCGATTTTTAGAACCTTGATATTTACTTATAGGGGGAATTGCTAAAATGAGCCCGAATGAATTGGGCACAACCGAACAACTGTCCAAGGGCAAAAAATTACGTGACTGCTACTCCGACTCGTGTATCAGATCATAATTGGCTCTTCGTTTAGTCCGATTACTAAAGATTTGTATCGGTTTCCTTATTTTTTTCTATAGGCAGGTTGTAGTGTTCTTGTGGTTCATTCGAAAGGTAAGTGTAGAGACCATACTAGCTCTGAATTTAGAGTTACATAACCCTCATTATGTTCTGAACCCCAATCATATTCTATAGATTCCATAATTGTCAACTGTCTTGATCAACAGTTTATCTGAATCTGCAACAGAGTAAAAACAATCTGAAGCAGGAGAGAGACCCAAAAACTAAGTGGCATTGCTTCCATGATGGCATAATATGAATGCAACATATAAATGATAGTGTACACAACCAGTATTATACATAAGATTGTGCATAAAGTATACCTGTCTCACTCCCAGGGCAGCTTGTAGTGGAGTCATAGTATCATATGGAACCTACAAGACCAACAGCAAGATTAGGTGAAGACTCGGATGTATAAATACAAGAGATAATTGCAAAAAAGTATCCAGAGGTATTCATTTTATGCAACTTGTAGCCCTCTTCTTTGATAATGCAAAATGACGACTTTACCCTTGAAAATTTTAATTTAGAAAATAATAATTAAAGAACAAAAACTCCAAATTTATATCCCTTAAATTTCCTACTCTTTGTACAGTATAAAGAGTATGAAACTTATGGGATGTGAAAATTTGGATTTTTTTGGTTTTTACTTGTTATTTTTTAAATCTAAATTGTAAGGGTAAAATAGACATTTTTATACAAATTGCACCAAAACGACAAGTCCAAGGCACGTTTTTGTAATTATCCCTAAATTCTATATTACCAAAGAATTGGATATGGGGATAAATAACATTAGCAATACCTTCGCTGTCACCAACTCCCACAGCACAACAGCAAAACTGAATACATCGGCTTTCTGATCATATGGTTGATGATTTATAACCTTAAAAGATGTACGAAAACATCAAAATGATGTCAACTATCAGAGTAAAAAGCACAACACTGCATAAATGGAACAAACATTAAACTCCAAACAAAAACCTTAAACATACATCTTGCCCTTATTATCACAACAGTTCAAACTGAGAGGAAAGATTATAACCTCAGGTGCCATCCATCTGTATGTTCCAGTCTCTGCTGTCATTTCACCCCCTTGGTTTTGGAACCGTGCAACGCCAAAGTCAGCTACCTTAACTACCTGAAGACAAAACAGACAGAGGAGAAGTCACATAAAATGCAGCCCATACTATAAGGAACGAATTTATGAACAAATAGTTGTACCAATATTCTTAAATCTTTCTCTATTGAGTAATGTGAATATTACTTATCAACGAGAACCATTAAGATACCAAAGCATTTTTTATTAATCATTGATCAGGTAAGATGTCTAGAAGTTGATGACACATTCAGTCAAATAAATAACACTTGAAATTACTTACTTTGTGAGAGTCCATCAGCAAATTTGCAGTCTTCAAATCCCTATGAATTATGTTGTTTTGATGCAAGTAATCCATTCCTTTGCAAACATCGATCGCAAACTTTATCAATTCAGCGAGCTTTAATGTGTTATGGTTTTTATGCAAATACTCATACAAACTCCCTCCAGGCATATATTCTGCAACCAAAAAACAAATGAACGGCTATATTTATATGCATATTGTAGGAAACTGTTATAATTAGTATGTGTTAAATGCATGGCAACTGCTTAATGGAGAGTGATTATGGTAATCAACGTGAGACCAATTTAGAAGTTTCTGAATGTAGCTTAACTAATCTCATAAACATTAGAGTTGGAATCCAACGAATTGATACAAAGATTTTTCCATTGACATGTTTGTCAAAAACTTCCAGTGAACTCCACAAAAACTGATAAAGCAGAATGACTAACCAACCTTGATGAAAATCATATTCAGGCAGATCCTAGCATAACACAATAATCTGATAATTGAAAATTAGATTGTGTATGTGGCAACTACAACTTAATGATGTAACCAGGGCCAAGTTAGCTTGGGAAAAGCTTTGTAGCAGTGTTTGTATTAACTAGCTCTATCTCAAATTCTCAAATTAGCAGTGTAGCAGTGTTCCTAAGGATAGAACCTACAGATCAGATTTTAAATTTATCAAAATGAACTTTTTGAAAATTGATACGAAAAGGGAAAACATTGACTAAGTAGGGTACCTGGCCTTCAAGTGAAATAGATGTTCTAATAACATTTCAATGAGATAAGACAATTATTATCTACATCTAACAAAAAAAATCATACTAAAGAGGAAGGGGATAGGAAAAGGATCTTAATTTTTCAAGCGGTTATCTTTTTTCTTTTCAGCCACTATTCCAAGATTTAAATAAGAACTAATACCATGCAGCAGTATTGGCACATCTCCATCTGCATGCAACCCAAACCTTACAATTGTGCTCATTGCACTCTTGAGACAAAAACATTGCTCTGTTCCTCTACCAAAAAAGTATTCTTTTTCATCGTCAATTTACATGGATTTACTTTACAAAGAGATAAGGTGTGCCAGGTAGAAGAATTAAATTTCTAACAGAAGTGCAGTACCTGTCACAATGCATAAATGCGGAGATTTTGTGCACGCACCAATAAAACGAACAACATTTCTATGATGAACCTCCCTACACAAAGAAAAGTTGAAAAGTGGTTAAAATTTTATTATGTGGATCATAGGTCATTACGACAACAAGTATCATGTTGATGTATAATCTAGATAGTCTGGTTACTCATCCACAAGAATATTCGTAGCTAATGATAAGTTGCACACAATCGAACAATGGATGGGCCAAAACAGTTAACAACACATTTATGATTCACAAGATTAATGAAACCCTGAACATAGACTTCAGATTTTTAATATTTACCATATCAAATATAAAAGAGTTGTAACTTCATAGAAAGTGTTTCCTATTGGACTTCCTAGAATATTTAGTAGAATGCCAATACTCGTTACTCGTTAGAAGCAATTTCGAAACCATCAATGAAACAGAAATTACAAGAAAACAGATTCTATCATCTTCCATGTACCATTAAAACAATTGTTCAAAGTTGGTCCCAAACAGATTTGAACATTCCCCCTTGCCTTCACTGTTAAATTTTATTTAGACTACATGTAAGGGTTTGAGCTCCCATACTAAAAGGCCAACCTTTATCGGTTGGATTTGCCTTTTGCATAAGTTTATTTCTCTATCCTGATAAAGTTGAAACTGCAGAGACTATATCATGCTATATATAAGTGCTTTAAGCTCTCATACTAAAAGGTCAACCTTATTGGTTAATTTTGGTATTTTACCCTTAGTCGTGGCTTTGTTATTCATGATATAGGCAATATGAGACACTGGGAATCAGTGTTTTGTTACTTCTTATACTCTAAATAGATATCTATATTTTCAAGTTATTATAAAAATAAATACCGCAATCATTAAAGCATCACCTTAATATTGCCACTTCCTGAGCAAATTCATCCTCTAAAGCATCACTCAGATGCTCAGATCTAAGGATTTTAACAGCAACAGCCTGTCCAAGGTAAATTCCACGGTACCTTTGTTTAACAAAGGAAAAAAAATGGGGATTAACATGAAAGGCTTCTGATAAAAAGTTGGGGAAGAAGCGAATTCAAAAACAAATCAATCTTACAAATCACCACATGATCCAGATGCAATTCTTTCTCCAGTTTTCAGCAAATTTTTGTCTATTTCCCAATCTCCAGCTTTACCTTTTGCTGCCATTGCTTTCTCTACAGCTGAGGAGCTAGACCATGACCCCTATATATTACCAGAGGATTGCAATCACTTTTCTAAATGCTCTCATTGTGTAATTAATGACAATCCCAAACCCTAGTATAAGCATATGTAACCAAAACAAGACAGCTTCAGTAGTATAGAACACACCTCGCTTCTGACTAGAACTTTTTCCATAGCTTCATACATACCCTCCGTATCCTGATCACAACATTGCAAAGTCAGCAACATTCGTACTCAACAAACACCCTGTCAAAAGAAATAATAATCACAGTGCTCTTGAACATACAATCGAGCTATTTTCATTTATTAGACATTTTTTATTGACGGCCTTCATGAAAGTTACTGCATGATGAAGGCTACAATATGAAATACTGTGACACATTAGTCTTAACAAAAGAATCAGGCAGCGGAACATTTTAAGATAAAAAATTCATTTGTTTTTACTGGTGAAACAAAGAGTACAAGTTCTTTAATAAAAAAATAAAAAAGGAGAATATTTTTTGCTTTGTCACATTGCAATGAAGCATACATGAGAATAAAAAAACATTAGCCCTGAATAGGCACAAAATGTTCCTGGAAAAAAAAGACTTTTAAGTAAAAACCTCTAAATTCAAAATTCATTATTGCAAATGATTTAACTTTTGTGGTCGATTTACTTAGAATAGGTACAACACACAGTAGAAAAGTGGCTTATACTGATCTGATTTCCTAATCCATGTACCCTGTGTAGTATATATATGTGGTCTTGTACAATACTTAAATCATCAAATACAAAGGTAACTTCCTGAGATTGGCACCTGTCCCTGCAGACTTTTGACACGTAACAGCAACAAAAGAGTACGATAATATTAAAAGCATAAGACAATTTCATTCGTTGGCCCATTGCTAATGGTGTAACAATGATTGCAGACAGTAGAAACAGTAACCAGGTACAACAGTAATTTCCGAAATAGTGGTATTAATGCGGACATATACATTAAATAACTGTTCAACAAGTAGATCACTTGAAATAATAGAAAGAATACAACTCTAGGAAGCACAAATGAAACACAATAATGATAATAGAACTGTTTTACGAAGGAAAAAAAGTACCTGAACCGGCCACCCATCCACAACGAATACATCCAAGGAGTAGCCATCAATTGTTGAAAAGACATGTGCCTCACGGATGTTAAGCCCTATATCAGAAAGCAATGCTGAAAGCTGAAAGGAAATAACAACCTGTTAGAAAGCAATCTAAGATTCCGAAGGACAATATCTAAGTCAAACCAGCTATCTCTGAGGTTATAAGAATCAGGAACAGCTTATAAATTACCAAACACCACTTTCAAATTATAATCAGTTCGCATATTGTTATCTGGTTTGACAAGGTTACAGTATGTGAATCCAATGGCTTACAGATGCTGTCAATTAGTAGCTAATTTTTCACTAAACTTGAACTTATCTGAAATAGTATACATACTTAAGCAAACGAACTAGAAATGCTCCTACATGCAGTTCAACCCAACTCATCTGCACCCTCAACATTAGGTGTACCGGTAACGCGAATGAACCAGGGCCAGAACATGACATTCAATCCAACTAAAATACTTCAAGCTCTTTTTGTGTAAGATGGTCAAAAGAATAAGACCTAGACATTGACTGACTAAGACAACTACAAAACTAAGCAAGGCCAAGAGCCAATAGTCCAAGATAGAAGGAAAGGTGTAATAAAAATTGAAATACGATATTAATCATAAAGACCGACCCAATACTGTTCATCTGTTTGGGGCTGTCAGTTCCAACTTGGACTGGCTTCCTCTTTTTTAATAATATATTTGCTTTGTCAATCAGTTTTTTTCTTTCAGTAACTGGTTTAACCAGATAATTATTTTTATCCCCACTTGATTTTCAAACTTAGCAAGAAGAATCCTAATAATAGCAAAAACATAGCCTAATATAATCAGTCTCAATACACTACATCATACATAGTAGTAGAAGTTTCTGTATATCAGCGGAACTTGTCATAACATTCATGACAAAAGTAGATTAAGTTCATAATTGCAACAGGGAAAGGAATTTGGGACTACGGTAGTAATGAAATATTAATTGCAACAGGGAAAGGAATTTGGGACTACAGAACATGACAACAATAAATATGAAATAAGAAAAAACAATTAAGTCGCATAAACTTCATGTCAAAAACTTAAGGCATCGAATTTACCTGACTAAGAAGCTTTGGCTTGTCAATTGTAGAGAATATTACTTCATGAATTGGCGCTTGTGAAATATTATGCCTACATAACATGCACGAATTATCCATCCACTCTTGAAAATGTTTATGGAAACATGAGGTTAACAGTCCAAATAGATTGCAAAAAACTGATATCTGCATCAGTCAAAATGATTTACAATATAACTAGAGTTCATAATACATTTTGGACATTTCTGAAAACTAACATCTGTATCACTAAGAGAAACATCATATGGCAAGGGAATAACATGATCCCAGTTGTGCAAGGCCACACACATATATAACACCTGCAGCGAATTGCTACTCCCATCCCCGGTAATAAGAGCTAGTCCCATTATGTGAGTGCATTGACTTTCGAATTATAAATAAAATGAACAGGAGGGGAAGAAGTAAGGAGGTTAAAAATAACTGGGCGAAAGACGGAGAGACAGAGGATACCCAACTGAGAAACCTTATAGTCTGGATAAACAGAATTGTATGGATATATATTTGAAATAAACAAAGAAAAAGGAAAGATACCATGGCAACAAAAACATGTCAACCTCGTCTATGTGGCCTGAGATAATTAACTTGTTATCGAATATGGTTGATGTTCTTCTTACAACTATAAATGTTTAAATTATAACTTACCAGCTTAGACAGAAGAATTTAAATTTAATAAATTTGATAAAGTAAATAAAAAAAAGGATCCTATCTGCAGAGGAGGAAAGCCTATTTGCATATAGCTAGCTTGACCACCAAAGCTGTCGTTTTAATTGTTTATATTTTGCAAATGGTGTTCATATAAAGATAAAATGAAGAAAAGCAGCTAATATGCTGGGAAAGTTTTGAGTTACCTTCCAGAGAAGCTGCCTGTCAAACTTCTTTTCTCTATACGTTCAGAGTTCTTTCTAACATCCAAATTCAGGTCCTCAAGCTTGGAGCAAGTTTCAAAGTCTGCGGCAGATTCCCGGTTTCTGATAGCATAAATGACAAATGAATACAACAAGAAAAAATAACAAATACCAAAAACAGGTAATTACTAATTGTACCGTTAATGTTTATATTAAACCCTACTACTCAGACTCTATAATAAACCATGACAAATCTCCACAGCTAAGACTTTGATAGATACAATACCTCTTGTGTGGGGGTACAACTCCATCATTATCTACGTTAACAGATGACCTTGGCGTAGGGAAACTAGGAAATTGTTGATCATCATTATCGTCTGCTGTACTGCAGAAACTCTGCCCAGGACCCAAAAAATGTAGTTAGAATAAACTTGGCGGGTCTCATCAGAAAAATTCTGGTATTCAGTAGTCTGGGAGACGATATTGAAAGTGCAAAATAATTGAGGATGGATTTAAAAAAAAAAAAAACATAAGGAAACATACAGGCCAGACAACACAATGAACTACTAATGGTGAGGACAGAAAAATGAAAACCAAACCTTATATGATACCATGTTAAGTTTCCGACCCAAAAACCTATGATATCATGTGGTGGGGCTCAAATAAGACATTTGAGGGTCTACAGCATAATACAGTCTGGGTGGCAAAATATACTCTCTAAGTCTATGTCTCCACGGTCCAGAAAATCCCTTTATATTAGAATTTCCTTAGATGTACTCTCTTTTCATACTAACATCATCAGTTACAAGAATTTAAACTTCTACAACTTGGTAAGTGTGAGGGTAAATTTGATCTGAAAGCCAAAGAAAATAAGTAAAGGATTCACTTCAACAGACTACGGACATATCATAACCTGTATATTAATTCTTTTTGAAAGTCCTAGTTAGTATGGTATCAGAGAAAACGGTCTTGGTTTAAATACTTGACACTCCTAAATACGCCTTCCTTCAACAATGATCAGAATATACAACAACCTAACAGGCCATTACCGTATTGCAATTTCCATGGTCACATTACCCCTTGGTTGAAGACATATTTAATTTATGTTAAACGGAAGTACCTCCAAGAAACGGATATGATACACAGGTCGTTTCTCCGGGTCCTTTGCCTCAGCAAGCAGCTTTTGATGCAACAGCACATCTTCCACTCTATCAATATTGACATCGAGCCCATAGCTGCAACAAAGCACAAAACCACCACCATTATCAGCTCAAGAACAATGTCCATTCACCAAATTCCACAATCAATCCAAACAACAAACAAATGTTCTGAGCAATTCCAAGCACCGATCACAACCAAAACCGAACAAGAACACAGTAATCCCAAACCAAATCGAAACAAATCCAAACAACAACAAGAACAATACCTAGGAGGCAAGCTATTGAAGTGAGCATCCAACACCTCACGGAACTCGGGGTTACTGGTAGCCTCCGCGTGCCCACTCTCAACCAACCGATTGTACACATCGTCTCTCACATCGTAGTTCCCAAAGCTCCCCACGCTCCGCGGCGGCGACGAGCTCTCGCCGACTCCTTCCGTCAAATCCATCCACAGTACCTTCTTGATCTTCTTCCGCTTTCGGTTCTGTCCTTTGTTCTTTGCTTTTTTTGTTCTGTTCGTGTTGAATCAGACCGTTTGGGGCGGGAGAAAGTGGAGGAAAATGGACGAGAAAGTGCGAGAAAGTGAAGTGAAAGAGGAGAGGAAAAGGAGAATTGATCAGAGAGGAGGGAGGATCTTTGACTGTTGATGGAGGAATTTAGAAAGACGACGGAGGGCATTTTCGTCCATCGGTAAAGTCCATATCCTCATGGCCAGTAGCAGAGACTGTCCTCAAGCTCAGGTCTGGTCTGTCTTAAAGAAGATATAGAAACATCGAAACGACGTCGGGTCGGCGTTGACACCGTAAAGACCTCTCAGACAAGTTTTTTTTTGGGCTTTTTCTTTTTCAGAAGACAAATTGAATTTTATTATTATTATGATTCTCTTTCTTTTTTTGAAAAAAGAAATGAAATTATTGTTCTCTTTTCTTTTTAAAAAGTTGTGTGTCGGAATTTAATTTGGAAATTTAGCTTTTTCCTATTTAGTGTCATGCCTTCTTACAATTGATAGTATCCTAATGTAAGGGATGATAGTGTCATTTTAAACGGAAAATTAAATTTTAAAATTTCATAAAATTGATATAATTTTTGAGGTTCTTCATAAATTGACGACTGCATTAGTTTTTTTTATAATAAAAAATATTATAATATACAAGATTCACAGACAATTATATGACCGAATCAAATGGAACCTAAGTATGTTAGGATTAGGACTTATCGTCCTAGTTTATATTGTCCTTGGACATGGTAATGTATAGCATGATGCCCCTTTAAACGCGATAACCTAGATCATGGCTTGTTTTATAGAAATCCTCGACGTGAGTGAAAAATCACGACATGTATCTCCTATGTATGCTTAATTATGAAACGGATACAATTATGTGCCTCTTGTGTGACTAGATACTCTCTAGTATACAAATTATGATAGCTTTCGTTGTTTGGGTTTGTGTCGATGATCAATCGTGTTATAACAAGAAACTAGGGAGATCTGTTCAGTCCTCTGGTGTGTTTCGTTAAGACCGAAACTAGTTCGGACCTTTGTTTTATATGGGTTTTGCTCTTGTTGTTTGTCTTTCATTCTCTGAAAGTTTTTTTTTTTTTTGAAACGGGGTCCGAAGATTGTATTACCAAAAGAAAGTTACAGATGGGAGTTACCCCGGGCTCCACAATAT
>JAYMSV010001007.1:0-14177 GCA_036897745.1 Erodium moschatum | reverse complement strand
GGGCGGAGGCACCCTGCCGAGGGCGAAACCCTAGTAGAGAGATTCATTATTTTTTTACATATATCTTGCAAATGTCTTGAAAATTATATTTAAAAAACTTAAAAATATATATTTGAACTGTAAATTATGTTATTTTTATATAATTATTTAAAATATCAAAATTAAACTTGTGCATTGTTTTGAGTAATTTGTATAGTATATATTTTTAATGGTCAACACTGGACTACAAATAAAAGGTTTGAATAATTTATATAGCATATATTTTTAATGGTGGACACTGGGCTAAAAATAAAAGGTTAGAAATATGTAATATAAAAGCGAAAACTGATCGAAGTCATTGAGTTACATATTTAACGATTGAGATTTACATAAAAAAAACGATTGAGATCATTCAAATTAAAAACCTACATCTAAGCAAACAAAATAGTCTTTATTATACTACGTGCAATTACCCTTATACAGAATCAAATCCTTAGTCTAAAAAGCAAGGATATCCAAACTATACTATTGGTTGTTGCGCTCAACTGGGACCTAGACGACATTGGATAAATCCGCCAAAAGTTGATAATATATTAATTAGAGTTAGTCTTATTTTAGGATAATTAATTAGAGTTAGTTAATAAGTCTGAAATGTACCAAAACGTTGACTTTTCTTGTCTCTCGAATCTGTCCTCACCACAATCACGTTTCTTCCGAGACACTGAAACAGTAGAGATTGAATTGATGAGGATGGCAAAACTATTCAGCTTGTGTTCAGTCCTCATGGCTTTTCTCTTGGCCTATTCGGCATCAGTCCAATTAAATGACCATGGTACCATAACTCTATCTTAACAATCTTTTGTTGATTAAGTTGTAATTTTCTGTGTTAATTCTGTGTTGGTGTAGACTGGTACTTGTGGTTCCCTCTCTATTCTTGTGCTTGCGTTGTCAATTTGGTGAATTGGATCTCCTCCTACAAAGCAATCAGGCACGTTGCTAAAGTGGCTCTCTGGCTGAAGATTTTATTGAGGGTGTAGCTGGGTTCTGCTCTCTGGATCTCAGTCACAGAGTGGTTAGGGAGAAAACAGGTAGTGGGTTGGTCGTCATTTCCATGTTTCTGCACTCAATGTGCACAAACCTCACATCCCAAGATACATCAACTATGGTAAGACTTGGAGCTGTCCAGTTTTTGTGGTTTTGATTGCTCAACTTTGATCCCATTTTTATAGGAATGTCAATCTTGGTGGGTATCGGTTATGGCCTCCCCTTTGTCTTTTTTCGGCTTCATGAAGGAGAAATAAAGTTTTGATGAAAGGCTCAATACCTTCAAATCAGAGACAACATTGTTACAGTCTACTGTTGAGTGAATGAGCAATATCATGACATGCATAGACTCTTCTTGTGTACTTGATTTCTATTGTATGTATTTTTTCCACCCCTAAGCAATATTTTCTCATTCAAATGTTCAAACAACAATTTCCGATTTGTAATGTTAAAAAAACATTGCCTACAAATTGCTATAGCTGAACAAAGTTTCAATGACATGAAAAGGAAAATTGCCAAAATGACATCAAGTGTTGAGAAAATTGTGCATGAAAGCTCTGCCTTGCTACTGGATATCTTTGTCTGATGGAGAGGTTGCAAGAGCACACAGTTGATAGAGATCTAATGGAGGCGGCCTCTGCAGTTGGTAGTTTCACAGTGGCATGGATATCCTTCCCCAGGCAATGTCTTGTACCGATAATCATAAGTCAGTTCTTCGCCTGCTCCAATCTGCTCACCAAAGTATATAAATATATTCATGAGGAAAAAGATGACCCACAATTATATAACAAGTTTTACATTTGCTGATTTGAAGATTAATAGTAGACAGAAAATAAGCTAAGTGGTGATGCTTACATCTCTACTTGCATAGAGACCGATGTGTGCACGATGACAATCCATGCTTTCCACAAGAACTTGGTGATTCACGAGATTTGGCAAACAGCTACACAAGAAATCAAGGATTACATTAGCATGCCATGTTCCAACAAATCCTAAATTCAAGATGCTCCTTCAAATTTGCTCAGATATGTGGGGCAAGTTAAGATCAAATAAATCCCTAACCAGATCAAAAAGATCATACTCTGAAATGAAGATAACCTCACCTGTGATTCACAAACCGTGACACATTTCCATATATTGTTGCATCAATTACATACTGGGCATGCCCTTCAACTAATCTGCTCATATCGTTAATATGAGCATCGACGTTGTACACAAAACTACAACCTTCTTCTCCATATCTGAAGATCCAAAAGAGCACCTTTTTACAATAAACTCAAATAAATAAGTTGAAAAGAAATTGCATCTGATCTGACGGAAGAAATGTGAAACCTGTCCTGTCTCCTGTTTGATTCTTGTTCGTCTACAACCTCCCCGACATATTCACATACGAATGTGCCACGCGGAATTGCTTCAGCTGCTCTTACTCCCCAACCCTGTTTATCACGTTGAAGGAAATATCAACATGTGATGTAACTACTGAATTAACCGTCCAAATGTTTGAAAATATTACAATTATAACCTTTTTCTCTGTTCTGTGAACTTCCAATTTCACTTGTACTCCATTCTGTAAAACCCTATTTGGACAAGTTCTACTGCAGCTGCACATTTGATTGCACTCATAAACAAGGTAACCCTCCTACACGGTTTTGCCGGACGATGTAAAAATGCCGATTTTATGAGTAAGGAACACACAAAAGGGGTTAAATGCTAAAAACTCCCTTATGTATTGTCCATGCTTTTAAACTACCCTATCTTTTGACCACGGTAGTTCAGTGACAAATTTAGGAATATTCCGTTAAAATTAGGGATGTGGAAAATACATAAGGGTAGTGTTCGCACGTGGACAATACATAAGGGTGGTAATTTTGTTGAAAAAATTAACAGACACCCGTGGTCAAAAGATAGGGTAGTTTAAAAGCATGGACAATACATGAGGTAGTTTTTTGCACATGGACAATTATTAAGGTAGTTTTTAGCAACTAACCCCAAAAAAATCAGAAACCCTCCAGAAGGTCAAGAACCGGTCAATCTTCTTGTCAAATTTAGAATATGCATCAAGTAGAACAAAACTTCAAAGAGGGAGGAGAGAGAGTGGGTCAAGAAGAATAAATACCTCCAAAATAATTTGACTATTCTCATCATATGGGAACCTGCCATGCATAGATTTTCCATGGATGTCCTTTGCATCTTCGAAGTCATTATTGAAGAGGTACACATGATCACATGTTTCAGAACAACACTTTGAATAGGGGCAAGCACAACCCAATTGCATGCTCTGTGTATGAGAAGGAAGCAAGGAGAACAAAAGTAAATAAGGCATATGCGCTTGGATAATAAAACTAGAGAGGACAACGAGATGTTACACTAATTGTATTCAATCAATACACAAAGGTTGTTTGGACATATAATTCAAATGTACAAAGAATCAACAATGTCAGCAGGCCATTATATAACAGGTATATTTGACTCCCGATAGGAAAGATATGTGGCAGAATTCAATCAAAGACCAATATAAAGTATGTGAAGCTACCTCGGTGTCTAGATCAAGAGTCTGGTCAAGTAGTGGCTTCATAATGTATGTAAAGCTCTCCCAAGGCATGGAACATCTATAATTACGGGCATCAATATCATCTTTGGTGACATGAAGAGAGCCCAACAGAACATCATCCACCACGCATGGTATTGGAACTGATTCCTGCCCAGAACTTATATCATCACACAACACTACAGTCTTTTGTATAGAGTTCTGTCCAAATTGGTGCGAATTAATGATATAGTGGCTCTCATCCATTTCCAATTCAGCATGTGAAGGATCTGATGAATGATCAGAACTGTTTCCTACATGTGGAACTGCAAGAGGAACTAAAGACGACATCACGTTCGGGTTCTCAAGTGGTTTACATCCATTGGGACAAATAAACCCCTCTTTATGCCAGTCCACTTGAAAGTTATGCTCACTGCAAAGTTTAGCAGCCTTCAGATACAAACGCTCTGGCTGTTCTCCATATCTTGATTCCAGCAAGGCTGTAAGACTGAATTTGCAACAAGCCGAACGAGCAATACACAAAATGTCATGATTACTAGGTCGGGGCTTTATTCTTTTGACCTCGGAATACAATATCTTTGCCACTGTTGAGCATTGGGAATCAACCAGTTGACCAAGACTCGGAGCCTCATCTAAATGACAATGAACATCCTCACGTCCAGTGCTAAGAGACTTGGTAATCTGAATGTGTTTCTTAATACTTGCAATGCCTCTGTTCCTGATCCTATAAGCTGCTGAGCCCAAGCTCTTCTTAAATCTAGGCCGGCTAAGCCTCCCAGATTTTAGTTTATAGGCATAATAATGGACACCTTTCTTTGCAGGTCGGGAACTGGATAAACTTGCCTCCATATGAGCAGCTTGATGGTGGCGGCCTAAATCAGGTAGCAAATCAAACTTCAACCCACATAACTTGCAAACAAACCTACGAGCACTGCTTACGTTAGAGATATTCTGACCAGAATTAGTGTTCCCTTGTTCTACTTTTCTTGGAGAATCCTCAGCCACAGACACATTATTCTGTTGAGAAACTTTAGAAAGCCTGATATCAATGGGATGAACAGAGAGTACATGCGACCATAAATCATCAATATTTCCAAAATGGCTGCCACAAAGAATACACTGCAGGAGCATGCACTGTTCAACAAATTGCACACGGTGTCTATCCTGCACATGAGTTTCCAAAACTTTCTTGTTAGTAAAGGAGTCCAAGCAGATGGCACAAGCATAACCTCTAAACAGCCATTGTGCTTCCTTTTTTTATGACTCTCCATCCAATGAGCCCCAAGCGTTTGGTCATCAAGAAACTGCTTGGAGCAATGCTTGCACTTGATGGTATTGTCAATTTGGTATTCACTGTCATGACTACCATCAGTAATCAATGTCAACATGGCCGATTCTTCCATTACAGATGAAGATGCCAGAGTACCATCGCCAGAATCAAAACCCCAAATCTTTCCAAGCCTATTCTTTTCAGTTCGAACTAACTTCAACAAAAATTCACCAATACCTAAATTCTTAGAAGCCTCTGATTGAGCCCACTGAAGTTGAACTTCCATGGGAACCGGGTTTCTTAGAGATAAAATGCTTTTGAAGAGCATGTAAAAAAGCTCACATGCTTGATGTAAATCCAACTTCTGCTCCTGTGAGTGACAGTCTCCTAAAAGATCAATAAACACTTCCTTTGAAATTATCCTAGTCTTGCCATTTCTTGCACGTTTAAGCCAGCTTGGAAGGTGCTGGTCATAGTATAATGAATGTCGCTTAGGACTTTCCAGACACAAATTGTTATTATCATGGGGAAAGGATCCTATGCAATACAGTTCTTCTGTTCCACTATAGTCTTCACCAGAATGCCCTGATCTCCCAATTTTTCCATCAAAGCCATGGCTACGGATCATTGAGACTGGATCCACTTGCAGGGGACTTTCAACTTCCCCATGCAGTACTATTTCTTTACTGAAACTGGTTTCTGAATGGAGTGTATTATCTACATGCTTCATCTTATTTGTATTCTCTGATGAGTTTAAATTATTCTTCCCCTCACTTTGGGGTCTGTGTTTCTTACAGAATGAGGACCCAAGCAGAGACCGGTGCTTAGATCTAGTACCAAGTACCGTAGTACCTCCACACATAGGTGCATCAGCTGAAGAAGTAACTTCTGCTCTAGAAGAGCTGCCTGAAAAACGAGAGGACAAATGCACACAACAGTAAACATCACCATCATTTGCCCACCTTACACACTGCCTTCCTTTAGCTTCAATAAAAGCTATGCACCGGCGATTTTTACTACCTGAGTCTGAGGAAATCCTAGCAGTGATGCTACTTACAGGAGTTAGTTCCATATTTTTTGATTGGATGAATTCAGAGCTTCCTGCTTCAACTACGATTCCATCCCATCTATCAACGACACTATTGTCTTTCCCTCCACAAAACTCCATAGCTATTGCAGTAGCGTTTACAACATCATCACTATTAAAAATTCTATAGCCAAGTTCATCAGTTAGAGCTTGGTTCGAGCCATTGGTTTGCAAATGTGAAATGTGAGGCTTAGCACGACGAATTTCAAGCTTGGGCCTCTTCTTACTAACTTGCATATTTAGGGTCAAGGAACCATCAGTAGTCTGCTGCTCCACATCTCCACCACTAGGTATGGGATGAGATGTTGAAAACCATTTCATAACTTCATGCTTCCAGTTTTTCCACTCAGAACCCAACGTGGGCTGTACTGGTGCATTCCAGAGAGAGTTAACTTCACCAAAAAGAACGGAATCATACAATTCCTGAACCAAAGGAGAGGAGGAATGCATCACAAAAATTTAAACGAACATTTAGAATTAAAACCACTCCAGAACAGGTTGAAGCGATTCATATCACAATTGTTTAACAAGCTGTTGATATATCTTTACTTCATATTTCAATCAGGAAACTAAAAGAAGTACTTGAAATTAAAAGAAAAAGGAATATCTATGTCAAGAACTCCACTGATGTGGCAGAAATCATCAAGAGACCTTCTATGATGTGGATAATATGCATAGCAGCACGCCATCTTCATTATAAGCAAACACAGGTAGCACAACAGGTAGTTGATGAAAAATGATACAATATGCCTAAAGAATGAAAGTGAAGTGACTTGACTTGATATGTCATTAGTTTCTTCTTCAAAATGATGAAAGAACTTTTTAATGATTAGATGAAATGGAAATAAATAGAACCAACATCTGAAAACTTCATGCATTATTAAATAAAACTTGAGTTGGAGGAAGTTCAGGATTACAAGATTCTTTTCTTTTGAATTAGTAAATCTTTTCGTTTTTATTGCCTAAAATGGAAGAGGTATGTTCAAAGCTGCCAAGCATAAGTCATGCTGAAGATGGAGCCTAGCTGCCCAAGAGGGATTATTAGGACCGTGTCAAGCAGCAAGTATCATTAGCTAGCCGTGCAGAAGAAACAAGAGTCCATTCAACCATGCTGGGTACTTTTTTCTTGCTTCTTTTTATCTTTTCTTCAATTTTAGTGAGACTAAAGGCAGGTGAATTGATCAATAAGCTTTGGTAATCTTCAAACAGAGACATGCCAAGAAACATGTGCAACATGTTTCCAAGCAACCAAAGAAAGTACTAGTTCCTTCTCACACAGATCTTATAAGCTAATTGTCAAAATTAAAACTATAAGCCACTTCCCTACTTTTGCGGTTCCAAAATTGAAAGGCATGTCACAAAGAAAACGTCATGCCCTTGATGCACGAGCAATAAAATCTCGTTGTTTTATCAGAATTGATAGTTGTGATATGCAACAATGTACAAATACATTTATCTAACAAAGAATGCATCTAACAGATAGATATGAAATATGCACTAGCCAAATTATGGCATATACCTCCTTTAGCATTTCAATGGATTCAGCACTATTTGCAATTTGACATCGTTCTGCCCATGAGTCAAAAGATTGTTCTAGCCAATCAGAATTAATGTAGCATCGCAGTATCATCTGTAGATATAACAAACATCAGAGGGCAAAGAATAATAGAGACGGTTGATCTTTCTTTCTTTTTTTATCAGAAAAGACAGTAGTTCTTCTTAATACTATATATATCAAGAAAACAGGATAGGGACTTTACATTATGTAACTTCAAAAGCATTCTTCCAAGCTCTGAATAACCACAACAACGAGAGGCTTCCATAGCAAATTCCTTCCAAACCATTACATCACGAGCAGTCTCAACCAAAGCCTACACACATTGGAGACATCTCTGAGTAACTACTTAAATGTAAATTAAACATTTTGTTAAAACTTAAAGAGTATGAGAAGCTAAAAATTGTAATTCTCAACAGAAAGTAAATTACATACATCCGTATGAAATTGATCAATAATATTCAGCATGCCAACAACCAGCTTTTGCATAATGAAGCGACGTGCAACAGACAAATCCTTAACCATCTTCAGTCCAACATAATGTGTTTGATATGCAATGGGTTGTGGGAACTCATTTATAGGACGGACAAGAAGCGTATATGCCCATGAATAATTTCTTGTGTGTGGAAAAAATATGACATAATACTTCTTCCTGTCATGAGTTGGTTTTGCCTTCACAGTTGATAATGGCCAGTCAGCTCTAGCACATCTGATTCCTGCCTGCCACATGCCTCTCCACTGTACTTGGAAAAAACAGTGATGCAAAATTATGAATGCAAATACATCTAATAGCCAAATTAAGAAAAAACAGCAAGTATCAAAATATACTTGGCCAAATTAAAAATAAACAGCAAGCGCCAAAACAGAAATATAATCAATACATATTTTTTCCTTTTCATGACACAAGGAAACTAAATGTTAGGATGAAGCGTAGTATTTTACAAGATATTTACAGCCAAATAAAATTTTATCCGGCCCAAGAGGAACTTATAAAAACAAAATGGCATTGTTACAACAAGCACAGAAAAAAAAATTGAACATAACAGGACAAAAATGCCAAAAAAATACATCTGAAAGAAGCAAAAGATAATATATTATGCACAAGAAGCTGATAAAAAAAAAATATTATGCACAAGAAACAAAAATGAATAGTTACCTTGACCCATAAAGCCACAGACTCATCACATTGCAGCCATTTCGGTTCTGCAAGAGGTGACTCTTCCTCCCTGTTGCAGCCTGGTAGTTCGCATTCAATAGTATCCACAACTTGATGAGAGTTCTCAGAGGCCAAACAGGGCTCTGAACAGCTTTTATTAGTGCTCATATTGACATCCTCATCATCATGAGTTCCACTAGATAACTTTTGACCCTCCACCTGATCATCAAGTAATGAAGACGCATTGTAGTGACATTCTGAAGTAGGCAATTCATCAACCACCCCTTCAGCCTGAGCTTCTATCTCTGCTTGAGGCCCATCCCCATCTACCAATAAGTTATTAAGCCTACCATCCTTCACCTCAACTTGCTTCCCATCTTCAAGGCAGCTAGATTCGACATCATGCATAAAAGATGTTCCTGAACCCTGTGGAGGGCAGTCAGGTTCTCCGACATACTGAGCACCAGCACAAGGAAGCACTTCCATTATTCCACCACTAAAAGTTGAATACTATACAATGCATATGTTACCACTGATTATTCCCCAGCTAAATTACCTGCTGAAATCAACTGAGGCTTAAGAAATAATTGTACACTCTCAAATTTCTGTTAAGCAGAAAAGAAAAAGGAGAAACTAAAGATAAACAGGCATCACTGAATTTGTGCAAATATACCATTTCAAAAGTGCTTAGGAAGTAACTAATAATAATTAAACTATGATTATTAATTATCAGAATGAATTGTAATCATCTACTATAGCCATGTTTTGATGAGAAAAAAAAATGCAGGAATTAAAATATAACTTCAGAAAATAGAACGTAATTGACTAAACATGAGGCACACGATGCTACTTGTTTACTGTTTCCATTATTAGTGTGATTTCTAGATATCGTATAAAATCATTCCTACGATGAGTCTTTTGTCTTAATACGGTGATTTTTTCTTCCAAAATAGGTCATATATTCTCTATTCCGAAAGGTCTAGGGGAATTTAATTTGATATTTCCAAAGTATATTTCCATCATTGATCAGCAAACCATAATTGACTAGCATAGCATTTCTACACAGTTAAAGCGAGAATAAATTTCGCAGTAGTATGGTAAAAAAAAGGCAACTGAATATGTCCCCTAAACAATGAAGTGTTGCATATGTGTTGTATGCTACATGGCTACACACAATTCTCTTTTATCTCAACTACACACAAAACTGAAGGATGTTCCCAAATATGGACATAATTACATTTCAGTTTAACAAGGTGGCCTAGTACTTGATGTATCATGTTGATGTCACTTTAAACTCATAATTGAAAAGAAATTTCTCAACCTTCACTTATATGCTAATTTTACTATCTAATGCACACAACTCCCGTTCTTCATCTGTCACTCCTGCCTTTTGGGAAATGTTTCTCCTAAAACAACTAAAGATAACATTTTGGTAAAACCATATAAAGAAACACAACTCGTGAACAATAGTTCTTCAACTGTACATGGTTTAGGAACAAAATAGCAAATTCAGTCAAGTAGCAGAACTTCTGTTGGTAACAAGAGAAATTATACAGTATTTGAAACACGTGCCAGAAGGCCATACCAGAGACCATCTTTACTATCAGAAAATGATGTGGTACTACATTTATAGAAAACTATAAATAAATAAAATACTAAACTAGGCAAATTCTGAAAACAACAAGTGAGACAAACAATGTAAACTAGGGTAGTCAGAGGATTTTCCTAGCAAGAGCAATAGACACAACACAGGGCGTCAAAGAAGGGGAGAAAAGTCAACTAAGTGATAATCGGCACCAAAACTAAAAAATCAAAATATTCCAACAAAGACCGTATCAGCCATCCACAAAGTTGTAATTTTGCAGAGACAGCGAAGTCAAGGACCCGACCCAGGAACTAAAAACCCAACATGCAGGACATTTATCCCAAATCCAAAAGGTGGGTCCGAAGCAGAACAATCCCACAAGCATAACCCATGTACCTAAACCCAAAATCAAACTAAAAGGGGTTTCCACGATTATAACCAATTGATGTGTTTTCTTAGGGATGGTTTTGATTTGAATATAACCAACCACACATGGTGGAGGAAGATAGGAAGCAGATGGGCTAGGTCAATAATGTAACATACAATTACAATTATAGATGGGCATTGGTTGTGGCTCTAAAAAATTAACAGAGACCAAGAAAAAATAAAGGAACTGGAGAAGTGGTGGTGTGTAATGTACCTTGCTATCACCTGTGGCCATGGTGGTGAGGTGTGGCTTAGAGAAGCAATGGTACAAGATAATTGCCAATTTTGTGATGATTTTTTTCTCACTAAATGGCTAGTGCAATTTTGATGTGTTTTGTGACTACCTAGGATGTTGTTTAGGGTACGGTTTCAGAGATATGTATGTGGCCAAATCTTAAAAAAAAAAAGTAAAAATGGAGAAAACAAGGCTAGGTATTGGTAGGGAAGTGGGTCTGGTCTAGTCACTGATACTGGTGTGTATTGATTGGGTTTTTAATTTTATTTTACAAAGAAGCCCTAATGGAAGAGACCTGCAATTTTATGGAATTGGGGATGGAGCTGAGTCTGGTAGGGTCGATTTGCTTTTCTAACTTAATAGGACGATTAATGGAATCGCGTGTAGTTCGTGCTCGTAGTTGTAGTTTAAGTTTACTTGTTTTTCATATGTATTTTGTTTGTACCCTTGCCAGAATGTCGGATCTTCAGTATGGTTGGTTACTACATTTGGCGGCGTGTCCGTTCGGACCTCTCTATCAGCGTATCCTCCCGAAGAGGTCGACCTGGTAGTTACTGTTTACTTAGGCGTTGTGTCACCTGGTTGAGAGCTATTCATCTCGTTAGTCGTCCCTCGGATTCCCGAGAAAGACCGATGGGTGCAACATTTGTGTTGTTTAATTTGTATTTTCCGGTATATAAGGTTTATTAACTTATTAATGAATCTTTTTGTTCAAAAAAATATGATTCAAAATGTTGAATGTGTTGTCTTAATTTTTGGTCATATATCTTTTTTTCCAAAAAATGTTAAAAACAATAACGGAATAATTCATTCGGTTAATCATTGGTGGATAGTCTTGCTTCATTGGGACACTCGGAGATGCGAGATTAAGAGTTTTATATAAGTTAGAGCACATGTCTTAGGTCTCTTGCATTAACGACGGCTCATCGATTGAGGACTGAAAAGCCGAAAAGACCTGTTGATTATTCAACTTTTGGTCTTTTCACACATCGAATTGTGCTGCGAAGTAAGGCATGTCTTCGAATCTGTCGACGCTGACACATAATCGAAAGACCCAAAACTGTAGCTTTTGACTTTGACCAACGAATACACTGCTGCCACGCATCACAAACTGCGTTGTGAAGCTGCAGACGAGGATAAACAACCATGTGGCACTAGGTCATCGCTAATCGATTCAATAAAAAAATCATTTTGTTTTTCAGATATTCGTTATAAATAGTCATCAAAGTTGCACAAAATCTCACATCACCGAACATTTTCTTTGCTCTCCTCTTTTCAATTATCTGGCCCACATTATATTCATCCGATCGATTATGGATTCATTCAATTCCGACGAGTTCGACATTTCTGACAAGTTCAACCCGACGACCATTGATTATGCGACTTTACATGAGATCACTCAGGACACCGAATGTTCCTTGTACACGACGTTACGGGATACTGTTTTTGACGCCGAGGAGGAGATGATGGACTCGCCGAAAGTGAAGCACACTATGAGGTATATTTACTTCAGTGACACCTCGTTATTCACACCTACTATGTTTCGTCGGTGGTTCGTATGTCGAAGGAAGTTTTTATGAAGATTATTGAAGCCTCGTCCAGTTCGAAAAAAATTTCGTGCAAAGAGAAGATTGTCGAGGTTACCCCAGGTTGCCTTGTTGTACCAAAAGTGTATTGCAGCCATCCGCCAGCTGTATTATAGTTCCTCGGCCGATAGCTTGGACAAGTTTTGAAAATGTCAGAAATAGTGGCCATTAAGTGCATGTATAGGTTTTGCTACGCCGTCATACTTGTTTTCAGATATTTATATATATGTGGAAGTCGAACAAATATGATAACGGTCACTTAATGCGTATAAATGAAATACGTGGGTTCACCGGTTGCATCAACAATCTCGATTCTATGCATTAGGCTTGGAAGAATTTTCCGAAAGCGAATCAAAAAGTGTATGAGTGCACAGATAATTCCGGTGCCAATCCGACAGTTATGTTAGAAGCCGTTGTCGGGCTAGACCTCTGGTTTTGTGCATGGCGTACGTTTTTGTACTCGTCAATTTTCCGATCCATTTTTGTACTCATGCAATATGTTTGACGTTGTACTCGATTTGTTGTTATTTTAACGTTTGGTGTTTATTATTACTTTAACGTTATGCTTTTATCATAATTTAATTCATTTTTGGCCTATTCGCCCCACCGAAACCCTATTACTATTCTTTTGTCCTTAAACAACCACGAATCGGTCAACTGCCTCTTCACCGAGAATCCCACAATTTATTTTGAATCTGAATCCTTCTTATTCCTCTTCTCTGATTATGCAAATCATCATCGTTGAGCCTCCTTACTTTTCTCTCCTTCCGATTCAACCCACACCAAGTCCATGGCCCTGGAATGGATTCTTGCGGAAGAGAACTGATTGTGCATGGCGTGGCTCACCCATACCGAGACCACTCGAGAATATTGGCAAGGCGTATTCGATGAGTGGAAGGAGCTTCATCAGCCACAACAATCATATCCTCGAACCGGTAAGTAGTACAAGGATCATTGGTAGAAGAGGAACAATCGGGTTGTGGCGTTCGAGACCGTTTACTTACGAAGCCTCCACGAACTTAGTCCAAATGCCACCCAAGCCGAGGTCGTGAGTCATCCCACGGAGTCTACGCGTTCAATGTCGAGACAAGATCGGTGGAGATGGTTTGAGAGAGCGAGAAGTGTCGTAGGTACAACAAGCTTGCATGAGGCCCAATATTTTCATCGTTCCAAAGTTTATTTTGAAGCACCTATATGTTATGTTATATTTATCGTGTTTGTTGTTTCGTTATCCGGACCCATCATCGCTTTGTACTAAATATCGATATTATATATATGTTTTTGTTTAATTGTTTATACAATTATTGTTATTGTATTTTTGTAATTACACTCATGTTTCAATCTAAAGCCCTAAATGGTACAATGTCACACTGTCTGATTAAGGTCTTTAGACTCTTCACACAAAAGAAAAAAAAAAGCTCTATTAGACCCCTAATCGATCTATTAGACTATCCACAGTCTGGTCTGTTTAGGCTATAAATCTCCAAATTTATTGTAAAATCGACCTGATTCGACGGGTGTACCGATTCTGGGGTTACAGTGGGAATCTATCGATTCAGTCTATTCCGAGAGTATTTGCATTAAAAGTGAATAAAATAATATGGATTGCTAATTTTATTATTTCCGATAAAACGACAACGAGATTACAACAGCGACCCGATAAACAAAATACCCTAGAACATAGAAAAAAGACCTCCTAGCGGACA